>OX384030.1:36090881-36388381 GCA_947534325.1 Agonum fuliginosum | reverse complement strand
ACACACACACACACACACACACACACACACACACACACACACACACACACACACACACACACACACACACACACACACACACACACACACACACACACACACACACACACACACACACACACACACACACACACACACACACACACACACACACACACACACACACACACACACACACACACACACACACACACACACACACACACACACACACACACACACACACACACACACACACACACACACACACACACACACACACACACACACACACACACACACACACACACACACACACACACACACACACACACACACACACACACACACACACACACACACACACATACATCATCGGGAAACTATCAAAAATGAGTTGTAAGGACACAAATTCGTGCACATCCACTAAAAACTCACTACCCGATTTTTTGCATGATTCCAATTTTCCAATACCTTCCTTTACAGGTAAGCGGAAGGTAAAAACAGACGTTGTTTTCTAATTTGAAGGGTTCATAGGTAGGTATATGTTTATTGGGCCGCTGAATTCAAATTTCATGAACAAAAAGATGTTCGAGGGGATGTGGGTGGGTTAACCACCCTTATTTCCACCCTGTAAGAATAAAGATTTCTTTAAAATTGCTTTTTTGTAATTTTTTTTATTAACCTGTGAGTGTCCAAATTTTAAATTCTACTTTCTTTCGTTTCACAAGTTCATTAATAATTAATTGGTTCTAGTTCCAAACTAAGGTTTTTGACGTAACTGTATTTTTTTGGCGTTAGGTATATTTGATATATTTTTTATTTCATCGTAAGAACTTGTCACAAAAAGGTTCATTTGACACTTTTAATTTCAATTAAAAACAATACCAAATCAATAAAATTGTCATACATGGTAGTGTCACTTGAACAATCCCTAGGGCATTTTTACAAATTTTGCCGATATATTTTGTACGTCATTAGTCAGAATTTAAATAATTAAAGCAAATAAACAGACATAAAATATGAACTAATAAATTTACGTTGGAGTGTCCTAATATTTTTATTATTAATTGTTTTCTAATGCCGGAGTAAGCAAAGCTAGTACCTCCACTTTACCCAAAACACTTTTTAGGCCTATAATTTTGTACTAATTTTGGACATTTTTGAACCATAAAAATCTAATTTTGACCCATCGTCATTTCAGAGATTGGACAACTCGATATCAGAGCAATAAAGCTGGTACCCCCACTTTGACCAAAAAAAAATTTTTAGGCCGATAATTTTGTACTAATTTTGGACATTTTTGAACCATAAAAATCAAATTTTGACCCATTGTCATTTCAGAGATTGGACAACTCGATATTCAGAGCAATAAAGCTGGTACCCCCACTTTGACAAAAAAAATTTTTTAGGCCGATAATTTTTTTACTAATTTTAGACATTTTTAAACCAACAAATGTTTAAATATCAAATTTGATATTGGTAATATGAAAAGCACATGAAAAGTTTGTGTATCTCCGAAGTAATTAGGCAATAAGATTTTCATAACAACAGTATCAAATCTTTGAATGTTCTAGTTTGAACTATGGAATCGTAAATAGCTTATTTATTATATTATTACAGAACAGCGACGTAGTATATCAGTTTGTTGCGTCTTGCGTTTGTGTATTGCGGAATTCGGCTCTGTGTGCGTCCCTGCCGTCGTGCCTCACTTGGCCCGTGTGATGGCATGAGTTGAAATTCACGTAAAATCGTAGTTTACCGATAACTGTTTTTCGGCTTTAAATTTCGTTCTCAAAAAAATTACAGATAGTCTATGATAGCGTATAAACATCGAACTGTCAATATTTTTTCACAAAAACTGTTTGTTTGCAAATGAAAAAATAATTAAAATTTTCGTTATATTTATTTTTGAGAATTTTAAAATTTAAAAAACAGTTCGATGTTAAGAATTTAATTCTGAATAACTATTCTATTTAACATTTTTTTCTAAAACGTACCTAAAATGAGTTATTAGTAAACTACGAACGACCCTCTGAGACTAAGTATACTCGCATATGTAGTTCCAAATGTCAAGACGTTATGAAGCTAGTGACTAAACTTCGCTAGCGACTTTAGCTATGAATAGGAATAGGTAGGTACCCAGTGCTTCCACAAAATGCCAATTTCAATTTTAAGTGCGAACGTTGAACGCTGGTTGGATAAATAGCTACTTTTACACTTATAATTGGGTAGGTCTGAATCTATCTTTAATTAGGCGAGCCAAAAAAATTCGTAATTGGTCGTGTGGTGTATTTACCTACACTATCTCATTTATATTAGGTAATTTCATTTATTAGTGAAAAATATTTAAAAAATGTTAGGTATATCTTTTTAATAGATTGATTAAATAATTCATCAAAATTAACAAAACAAAAAATCTGATGTGGCCAGCACAAGACCTGCCGCAATACTTTTTACTTATTATGCAATTATATTAATAAGATACTACTATTCACAAATATACATATTTAAGTCATTTTATTTAAACTGCAGAAGAAGATATACCTAAATGATATTTTACTATTGTCACTGTCAGTGTCATGTCATAATCATTCAAATTTTACGATATTAATTATTTATCAAAATATTTTTTTAAAGTTCTACTTCCGGTTATTAAGACTCGTAATATAAAGTTTGGTATTTTAATGTTTAATATTTTTTTAGTTATCGCGCCCGAAAAAATTGTAACACCCACACACACACCCACGCACACACACACACACACACACACACACACACATACACACACACATACACACATACACACACACATACACACATACACACATACACACATACACACACACATACACACATACACACACACATACACACATACACACATACACACATACACACATACACACACACACATACACACATACACACATACACACATACACACATACACACATATACACATATACACATACACACATACACACATACACACATACACACATACACACATACACACATATACACATATACACATATACACATATACACATATACACATATACACATATACACATATACACATATACACATATACACATATACACATATACACATATACACATATACACATACACACACACACATACAATTGTCGAACTCTGTAAAAAAGGTAAATCGATAAAACCTATATTATCCAATGCAGAATTTTCTGGTCTATCGATTTTCAGAGGGCGAGTGAAAATTGGGGTCTGGAACAACTTTACATTTTCTCCATTTTTGAGAAATTAAAGATTTTTTGTTTTTTAATCTTTATCTTTTAATATCTCGTAAACTACGAGTATATAAAGTATCGAGATGAAATTTGAAACATATATAAGGCATAACTATCTTACTATAACACTGCTGTATATAAACTACTTAGTTGTTTATAATAACGCAAATTTTGTGTAGTGTAAAATATCGTCTGCTGCAAAATCGCGTACGGTTGAGAATTTTGGTATACATTGAATGACTGAGATGTTAAGACAGGTTCAAAATTATTGGAAATTTAATCTGAAAATGGATAATAGTCCAAAAAAGGCGTCTACCTGGAAAGTATTCCGAATTTAATGAAATTTGGACACGTTATTTTGGGGTACTCTGGGATGTTGAATCTGAGTTTTCGACCTCGAGGGCCCTGTGCTAACTTGGGGAGGGGGTAAAAACCACGATTTTTATTACCCTTTTTCGGTTTTTCGCCTATAACTCAAAAACTATGGGACCTACGAAGTTTTTGTTTTCAGAAAGAACATTAAATTTCCTTCAAATTAAACTTGTCAAACGTATTTTTTTACCCAATAGGTACCGAGAGACAGGCGTTCAAAATTAGGAAATGACATTTTCAGCCACACATTGACATTTAGCAGTATATTGCAAATTTTTGGCTCATAACTTTAGTTTTTCGACATATATTATTTTAATAACTTTTTAGGGCGTTTATTAAACCAAAATATCAATTTTTTTCGTGAGAAAATTGAGAAATATTAAAATATTTCGTATTTATTATAAAAACATTTGATATTTTGGCGTAATGAATACCATAAAAAGTTTGTAAAATAATGTATTTTATAGAGAAATGTTCGTAAAATTTAATAAAAGAAACCGGAAGTAGATAAGTTCATCCGTTGAAAAGTTATAGCTCATTAAACACTATAAATATTAGAAATTTAAAAACTTTCTGTCGGAAATACATTTTATATTTTGACTTAATTAACACCTTATAACGTCTTTAAAATAATGTGTCTTATGGAAAAATGTTCGTAAAATTTAATAAAAGCAACCGGAAGTCGATATTTTTATCCGTTTAGAAGTTACAGTTCATTAAATACAATAAATATTAAAAATTTAAAAATTTCTCAATTTTCTTTCGGAAAAACATTTGATATTTTGGCTTAATGAACACCATTAAACGTTTTTAAAATAATGTGTCTTATGTAGAAATGTTCGTAGAATTTAATGTAAGAAACCGGAAGTCGATAACTTTATCCGTTCAGAAGTTACATCTCATTAAACACAATAAAAACAAAATATTTGAAAACTACTCAAAAAATCTGACGTGGCCATCACTAGACCTCCCGCCTTGACACTGTAATATGTGAATTTGGATTTGGTTAGGCTACTTTTTGTAATTTTTGTTATAGTTCTTCAGGCAAAGTACCGATTCCTATTGGAATTGAAATCAAATTAGCTCTTTGTAGATAAAATTTTTATTTTATTATTACCTTATATCCAGTTATAATAATAATAATGAATCGATGATACTTCTTGACTGAATACGTTTAATGGAAGGATGAAAACTTAATGGAATTTAGTCAGTTTTTAATTTATTATATTTCGGCTCCTATAGGTTCTAAGTTTCAACCCAGTTAATAATATATTTATATTTAAAAATGGAGTCACATAAATTTCAGAAACTGTGTATACGTCTGTTCATCTATCACATTGACATTTCATTTTTGTTTTTAAATTTTGTTCCTATATTATGATTTACAAATCGTGGTAGGTAAAGTTACAAATTTTTGAAAATTAATTTTCCTTTATTGGTAAGAGATATAGAAACGACGTTAAATAAATATTGTAAAAGATAATTTGTTCTTTCAAATGTCGAATGACAAATTGTAACTATCGCAGTATTACCTATTGTTACGTTCCAAACTTAGGTTACGATATTATTCATATAATTTGTTCATCCAAACTTTTATTGTGGAGCCTAAAATAAATCTAAATTATTTCTCATTCATTATGTAACAATTATCTTACCTTTTTTTGATCTCAGTTAAAAACTGTTATTTTAAATTAATGGAATTATAATACATCAAATCCTGCATTAGTAGTTTTATATTTTGTTTACAATTTTTGACAACTCCAGAATAGTTTATGCTGTCACCGTATAACGCTCAGCGCTTGCCGCTTAACGTAAAGGCTCGTGCACACGTTAAGTGCAGATGTAGTAATAGTTTTAGAGTAAAATAATCTTTAAAATCATTCCTAATCAATTTATATGACATTTATTTATAACACAAACTACATTATTTACTTAATTTAATATTCAACACATTATGGTAGCTTATAAAGGTCCGGAACAACACCGTGTAAAGTATTCTTTAGTTCATTATTTATTGTTCAAATATCTTACGCTAGGTTGCGATTGGTTATCTTCTTCTATCTTCTTATAACTCATATCTATCTATCTCCTTCGATAGAAGAATGAGAAAATTCGGCTTGTTTCTGTTTTTCTGGAGGCATTGATTGTTCTTGAGGCTTTTTGTGAAGACGAAGTGTTTCTGATGTATTGAAATTAGGCAATTTTGCTGTGTTTGAAGTGTATTTTTGGAATTATCCTCCAGCAGGAGGGATTTTGTGGAAAGAAACCTTCGATTTGGATAATATTTTCCAACGGGTAAAGCCCGGATTTGATATTTCACTGGCCAACATATTACATACCTTAAAGCCACCTACCATCAAAAGGTAATTACTTGACTTTTGCTCATCAATTCTTCTGCACGAAAAACATTATTTGTTGAGTACAATTCGTACTGCTGAATTTTTGTCAGCGATGTTTGATTCTTTATTTATTCTATGTACCCCCCAGTTGTATGCTAACTAGCTATTATTTTAGGCTTTTTATTTCCTGTAATTAAACAACCAAATTTGGGACATACTGTGGCACGAGAGTAGGATTCCACCACCTACATAAGGACTAATATCTTGGAGTTCGAGGATTAGTTAAAATTGGAAACGTGGCCGTGTCATTTGCCGGAAGTTCCGCCATTTTGAACTCTGACGTCATTCACTCCTCTAAGGGATATCTACATTCATTTATCGAGGACTACGGTGACTGCGCCAACGCCATAAGTTCACAGATAAGCCCAAATTTCCTTTACTTGATTCTATTAAAATTATTGGTAGCGTCATATTTTGCTAAATTTTCATTGTGTTACATATTATGGTTAAGTTATTTACTACCAGAATTTAAAGTCTGATAATTTAATTTGTATTCTATATCACTCATACTTTAGATTAATTTATTGTCTACATTATTTACTTATACGAGTATCACTTGCTTTCGGCAAGTATTTAAAGTTTGATGATTGTGTTGAGCAGGGCACAGTAGCCCGTGCGAGTGTCAGCTATTATTTAACGTTCGTAAAATTTATTTTGTTTTCGCGAATGGTTAGGGCGTCGTCAAGATTATAGTAGGTAGGACTTGCGTTGTTCATTTTACCATCGCGCTTGCTTACGGAAAACATTGGTCGACCAACGGTATACCGTCCGCGGTTGTGCGCTATTTTAATTTTCTTTATTTTCGCAAACTGCGGTCCTCGTTCTATGACAGGTTTCTACACCCTAATACTACACGTTTAGGTATTTTACACGCTTTGTTACTACGCCTCGCACGCATTCACCGTCCTGATAAATACTATTCTGTATTAAATATATTATATTACTTTATTTATCTCAAATTTTTAATCAATATATTACTTATTTACGGTTATTTGTCATTGCATCATTTTTTTTGATAAAGCCTACTACTACCCCTATCCTGCGGAGCTAGTTGATCAGCTTTAGTTGGACACTGTTTGGATCATCTGGCGCCCTCATTTTAGTTCTCTTTAATCGCAGTACCCCTCGACCTATCTCCACTGCAGCTTGCCGGTGTTCAACCGCACCTTGCGCGGGAATAACCTTAAGGGTTGTAGCAAGTAATTTGGCACCCAAAACGTGGGGCAAAATACCGTTCCGAAAACTCGAATTGTATCTTGTGTAATTTCTTAACTTAAAACTTATTATCTTGCGACGTTCCATTAAATTTAGTTTTGTGATTGCCACGCTATTTTGGTTGTTACTGTTCTATTTTACTTACCTTCTTATTATTTCTGTCGGTTTTGGTATTTGTTAATAGTATAACGCCTCTTATTGGTATTTAATTTCTTTTTGCTACTTGGATTTAAAATATGGATGGGAAAATGGACATAAATCGCTTAACTAAAAACGAATTAAGGTACGAAATAAAGATTCGCGGGGTGGACGACACAACTAGTGATGTTGACCCTCTGCGGAAGCTACTTCGGTCACTTTTACGAGTAGAGAAAAGCTCTTCATTTATTATGCCAGACTACCCTTTCAGCTTTGACGAAGATTATGAGGCACTCGTTAAACAAATCACTGAAATTAAAGCTCTTATTGACTCGTTCTCTGACGTTAAGTCGTCTTCACAGTATCAAAAGATTGATACAAAAATCACACATTCGATAGGTAGAGTTAATCGTGCAAACCCCACAAATGACGCTCAAAAAAAACAACGCTCACAGACCTTAGTAGAGTTGATTTCTCTTCAGTCGGCGTTAAAATCGAAAGCGAAAGGCGCTAAACATAATTCTACTCTTATAAAAGAAATTTTAAATGATTCGGTTGCCGATTTAAAGTTATTTGATATAGACAGCACTTCCTCAGATAGTGCTTCAGAATGCGAGGAAGCTCCCGCTCCAAGTAGGCCAGTTCCTGTTGCAAAATGGGATCTTAAGTATACAGGTGATCCTAAACTTATGTCTCTCACGTCGTTCTTGGACAGAGTGGAGGAGCTTCGCATTGCTCGTCACACTACTAAGACAAGTCTTTTGGCTTCGGCGGTCGAATTGTTTGATGGAAATGCGCTCATTTGGTATAGAGCAAACCGACAACTGTTTAAAACGTGGGACGAATTAGTTACAGGTCTACGGGCCGAATTTTTACCAATTAATTACGATGAAAAATTATTTGAAGTGATTAAGCGGCGTACGCAAGGAAATAACGAATCTATCGGTCTTTATATTGCGATAATGTCTACTATGTTTTCGAGATTAGGTTCCAAGGTTTCAGAAGGGCTGAAAGTACACATATTGATGAAGAATATATTACCGTTTTACCAGACACAGTTAATCTTGACGGAAGTCACATCGGTATCACGTTACTCGGGTTGTGTAGGCGCATGGATGAACGCAGAGAGTCGGTGGAATGCTTTGCCCCTCCCTCACGTCGCGACCAGGCCCTCGAACCGGAATTAGCATATATGCACTACGATCAACCATCGACTTCTTCAAGCATTTCTAACAGTATCGCACGTGGTTCGAACCCCGCTGGTGCCGTTAGACATGAAAGTCGATCATGCTGGAATTGTGGTAAACCAGGCCACCGTGCTATAGACTGTCGCGCGCCTCGTAAGAAACATTGCTATAAATGTGGTAAGCCAGATGTTACGGTGAGATCTTGTCCAAGTTGTAGCTCGGGAAACGGCAGACGGGTGACATAGGTGGCCGTCTAAGTCATCGCAATAACTGGAAAACGGTCATCGAAAATAATGCACGGCTAGATTTCATAATTGCTCACGCAACCGGCGACGAGCGTCCTTATTTAAAAATTTCAATTTTGGGAAAACAATTTCTTGGGTTATTGGATTCTGGGGCATCTAGAACAATTGTTGGTGATTCAGGATTTAAAATTTTACGTGATTTGGGTTTTAAGTTAAATAAAAAGACGTCTAGCTGTAAGGTGGCTAACGGAGCACGTTGTGAAAGCCCTGGTGAGATAATAGCGCCAATAAAATTATGTAATCAGGTCAAACTGATTAATTTACTTGTGGTACCCTCTGTAAGCAACGATTTAATTTTAGGCACGGATTTTTGGAAAATAATGGGCTTGGTGCCGGACTTACGTAAAGGCGAGTGGTATTTCTCGAGTAACCCGGCTGAGGTAGCATCCATAGATGTTGTTATTCCGCGATCATCACTCAATTCTGATCAAGAACAGCGCCTTAATCATGCTATTAACAAAATGTTTTCTATTTTCTCATCGGACAAGATAGGTTGCACGTCTTTAGTTGAACATACGATTGAGACTGATAGTAATCCAATCAAGCAACGCTATTACCCCCTCTCACCCGCTATGCAAAAGCATGTGGACCGCGAATTAGATAATATGTTGGCTGACGGAATAGTGGAAAAATCGCAGAGCCCATGGTCTTCACCTATCTTATTAGTACCGAAAAAAGACAACACCTATAGGTTTTGTGTTGATTATAGAAAACTTAATAAAGTTACAAAGCTTGATGCTTACCCCCTGCCATATGTTTCAAGTACCCTGGACAAGCTGCGTGACGCTAAATATTTAACATCACTCGACATAAAGTCGGCATATTGGCAGATCCCAATGGCACAAAGTTCTAAAGAATTCACCGCATTTACGGTTCCCAACAGAGGGCTTTTCCACTTTAATAGACTTCCTTTTGGATTGCATAACGCACCGGCAACTTGGCAGCGTTTTATAGATAGGGTTGTTGGCGCTGATCTTGAGCCGCACGTTTTCGTATATCTCGACGATATCATTGTGGTAACACAGACTTTTGAAAAGCACCTCGAGATCTTAGAGGAAGTAATGTCAAGGTTAAGTAACGCCGGATTAACGCTAGGTCGAGATAAATGCCAATTTTGCCGCGATGAACTTAAATACCTGGGTTATGTAGTAAATAGGTTAGGTTTGCATGTTGACCCTGATAAAATCCGCGCCATTTTAGAAATTCCAACCCCTAAAAGCGTGTCTGAGGTACGGCGTCTCGTCGGAATGGCTTCTTGGTATAGGAGATTCGTACCTCATTTTTCGTCAGTTATTTCTCCACTAACAAGCTTGCTTCGTAAAAATAATACTTTTCAATGGCGCGATGATTGCGAGGAGGCTTGGTCTCAAATAAAAAATCAGCTTGTCTCGGCCCCCATCTTGTCATGCCCTGATTTTGACAAACATTTTATATTACAGTCTGATGCATCTAATTTTGGTGTAGGCGCCGTCCTTACTCAACTACACGACGATGTAGAGAAGGTTGTATGTTATTTGTCGCGGTCGCTCACTCGTCAGGAGCGGAATTTCACAACAACCGAAAAAGAACTCTTAGCTCTACTTTGGTCTATTAAAAAACTGCGGCCCTACTTAGAAGGAACAAAATTTACCGCAGTGACTGATCACTATTCCCTTCTGTGGCTGCATGATCTTAAAAATCCTTCTGGTCGTCTCGCTCGGTGGGCGGTGCGTCTACAACAGTACGATTTCGATATCGTACACCGCAAGGGGAAGGAACATGTAGTGCGCTATCAAGATCGGTACCAGTAGTAGATTCGGTGGAAGCCGAAACTCACGAGGATAAGTGGTACTCAAAATTGGTCAAATCTGTGTCCGACAATTCTTCAGCATATCCCGACTTTAGATTTACGGATGGACGTCTTTATAAATTTGTAGCTTCGGATTGGGCTGAGCTGTCTGGAGAACATGCTCAGTGGAAAATCGTAGTGCCCAAAACAGCAGCGCAAAAATCTTATTTTTCAGAGCCATGATCTTCCGACTTGTGGCCATTTAGGTACTTATAAAACTTATCATCGACTCGCGAAATCTTATTATTGGCTTAAAATGCGTGCGGATGTTTCTAATTATGTTAAGAAGTGCGTAGCCTGCATTAAAGCTAAACCAGAGCAGCGCGCACCAACTGGAAATATGGGTGGTCACACACTTATCTCTAGGCCGTGGGAGGTTATTTGCGTGGATATTATGGGGCCGTTGCCTAAATCAAAACAGGGTTTCAATTATATTTTAGTTGTTGGGGACTGTTTCAGTAAATTTAGTCTGTGTTTCGCTCTTAAGAAGGCAACAGCCGCAAATATTACACGACATCTTGAAAATGACGTATTTTTGTTATTTGGTGTTCCGAAAAGAATCATTTCTGATAATGGCGTACAATTTCGCTCTACAGAGTATAAAAAGCTTTTATCGTCTTACGGTGTAAAACCCTCATTCACTTCATACTACCATCCTCAAGCAAACCCCACCGAAAGGATAAATCGAGTGATTAAGACTATGCTAATTACTTTCGTGTCTGAAAATCATCGTAATTGGGACTTATATCTTCCAAAATTATCTTGTGCGCTTCGTACTGCAAAACATGAAGTGACAGGGCTTACGCCCTACTTCATAAACTTCGGCCGTAAAGCAACGTTGCTAGGGAACACTTCGGACAAAGAAAATTGTGATACAGATAAAATAGAGATAGATAGGGACAAAGAACAGATTGTGGGCAGGAAATGCAACTTTGAGAGGTTATATAAGGACGTTCAAACCCGTCTACAAAAAGCTTATGTAAAGTCAAAGGCTCGCTACGATCTTCGCCACCGTGAGGTGTCTTTCTATCCTAACCAGGTAGTATGGAGAAAGAATTTTGTATTGTCCGATGCCGCAAAATATTATACAGCAAAGTTAGCAGATAAGTTTGTTGGTCCCTTCTTGATAAATAAAAAGCTTTCCACTGATACCTACGAGCTCAAAAACCTAGATGGACAACCGCTACGCGGAACTTGGAATAGTAGGTGTTTAAAAGCGGACCCTGGCGATGCTTCGGATTAATAATTGAATAATGGTTAATGAATCGGTAGCGTTTAGATAATTTAGTAACTAGTTTAGTTTAGGAATTAACGTTAGGTATACAACTATAAATTTCTATGTTTCATAATTGTAGCTATTTTGACTTTTATTTTGAATTCTTTCACTATTTCGATCTCGTATTTTGCTCATCGAAAATTTTCCTCGAGAAAAATTTTCTCGTGTGGTAGAGAGGGAGTTGTTACGTTCCAAACTTAGGTTAGTTGGACACTGTTTGGATCATCTGGCGCCCTCATTTTAGTTCTCTTTAATCGCAGTACCCCTCGACCTATCTCCACTGCAGCTTGCCGGTGTTCAACCGCACCTTGCGCGGGAATAACCTTAAGGGTTGTAGCACTATATTTTTTGCAAAAAATGTTAAAATGCTTCAAGAAAATACCATTTCCGGTTGGCAGATTTTTACCAAAATCTTATCAGCTCTTCATTAACATATAAAAATGTATATTGCAAAATATTAGAATTTTATGTTCAGTAGAATTTGAGATAATGAATCAGAACGAAAGACTATAGTAGGCGCACATACAGACTTCCATACATACACACACACACAGACACACACACACACACAGACACACACACACAGACACACACACACACACACACACACACACACACACACACACACACACACACACACACACAGACACACACACACACACACAGACACACACACACACACACACACACACACACACACACACAGACACACACACACACAGACACACACACACACACACACACACAGACACACACACAGACACACACACACACACACACAGACACACACACACACAGACACACACACACACACAGACACACACACACAGACACACAGACACACACACACACACAGACACACACACACAGACACACACACACACAGACACACACACAGACACACACACACACAGACACACACACACAGACACACACACAGACACACACACACAGACACACACACAGACACACATCATCGTGAAAATAGTCAAAATAGGTTCTAAAGGTGCTAAAACGTGCTTATTGACAAAAATCTCGACATCGAATTTTTTCACGATCCCTATACCTCTCTAGGCGAGAGGTAAAAAACAAAATTGATATTTTGGCTTAATGAACGCCCCAAAAAGTTTTTAAAATAACGTATTCTGTAGAGAAATGTTCGTAAAATTTAATAAGAGAAACCGGAAGTCGATAAGTTTATTTTAACTAAAGTTATGAGCCAAAAACTTGCAATATCCTGCCAAATGTCAATGTGTGGCTGAAAAAAGGTAATAAAAATCGTGGTTTTTACCCCCTCCCCAAGTTAGCACAGGGCCCTCGAGGTCGAAAACTCATATTCGACATCCCAGAGTATATCTAAATGACGTGTCAAAATTTCATTAAGTTCGGAATACTTTCCAGGTAAAAGTAAGTGCCTGCCGACTGGACTATAATCCGGTTTTATAAAATAAAACTTTTCGACATTCATGTCTTTTAAATACAATAGTATATTAAAGAACAAATTTTATAAGACACAATTTTTTCGCACGCGTCCATATTTAGTTCAGTTTAGTTGCCAACATAACTAACCATCATTTCTCTGATTGCTTGCAGGATGACCAACACGATAAAACTGAAAAAAAAAATTAGTAGGTTTTATATATTTTTGAAGTTTTGTTTCTAAACACCCCATTGTTGCTATTCGCCCCATTTGAGAGTACTTGATAGATACTACTATACAGCAACATTTTCGATGGAACATATACAATTCAAAATAAATATCAGAAGAATAAATTCAGTACATGAAAATTAAAGTAAAATAATAATATAAATTCATATATGAAAGGCTGATCTGCAAACTGCAGTTTTGCCTTTAAGCTTAAAAAAAAAATTGAAATGGAGGTCGCTTCGTAAAATTGTGCTTCATAGACACAACATTACTATTGTCCAGTGAAAAACACTTACTAATAGTATACGATTGTTTATAAAAATGCAGAAGGTATTTTATGAGGCGCCGTTTGTGTCAAAATTAAAACATAATAAAATAAGCATAATTCATTGCAAACACTTAAGATTTCATGTATTATAGCATAAACTTAAAATATATAAGATAAACTATGTTTTAACGTGTTAATATATGTTTTTGCTGCGTAATATAAACTTTATTATAATAGTGTAAAATCTTCTGTCTCACTTTACATCTCTCTCTTGTTCATTTGGCTCCACCCTTTTCGACTACACTGTTGTCATATTATCGTAGTCTCGTGTTGGCGTTGCTAAAAGAATACGATAAATTGACAACAGTGTAGCCGAAAAGGGTGGAGCCAAATGAATAAGAGAGAGATGTAAAGTGAGACAGAAGATTTTACACCATAATAATAAAGTTTATATTAAGCAGAAAAAACATAGTTTATGTTATATATTTAACAAGTTTATGCTATAATACATGAAATATTAAGTTTATGCAATTAATTATGCTTATTTTGTTATGTTTTAATTTTGACACAAACGGCGCCTCATAGTATTTGCCTAATTTATTATTTTAATGCACAATTTTCAGTACTTTCTACATTTTTCTTCCATTTGCATTGTATTTAATTCATACTGTGACATAAAGTGAGATTTTCGGACTATTTATAGATCGCAAAATAGAACTTTAAAGGCCAAGTCCTGGGTAAAGTTTTGCGGATTATACTAATATATACACTCATTACTTCTCTATCTCTAATCTCTAAATAGTATAAAACGAAGTCGCTTCCTGCTGTTTGTCAGTCTGTCTGTCTGTATGCTTAGATCTTTAAAACTACGCAACGGATTTTGATGCGGTTTTTTAAATAGATAGAGTGATTCAAGAGGAAGGTTTATATGTATAATACATGCATAATATAGTAGAGATAATTTTAGAGGTTTCTAATTTGATGTCGTAAATAAACACATTTTTTGCGCTTACATTGCAAACGCTAGCTGAACCCTACGAGATTAAAAAATGTACTACAGTATTGTACACCTTACAAAGGTCTACAAAAAAGTCCAGGATGGTATATGTCTATCTCTTAGGGATGACCCACAATAACCATTTTTTATCCTTTACTTTTACTTTACGAAGCGATTTTAAGCAATACAGTATTAATCCTTATGCAATTAAGTACCTAAAATACTTTGTGCATTTAATATAGATCAATATGGCCCTGTACAGCATGTAATTTAAATGAATATTTTCGACGATATTACAGATTTCAAATGCGGTTGCAGCGGTACCGGCCGGGGCGTCGGGGCCGGGGCGTGGGGGCCGGCGGCGCGTGCCTATAAATAGCATAGCACTTTATGATTAGCAGCGATCGCACGCGTTTATCGGAGCTAGCTAGCGAGGAAAATAACAATTATTACTTAATTGTTGATTATATTTTGTTTTTAGTCGAACGAATAGTAAGTAATAGTTATTTGTCCAACTAGAGAGGAAAGCTCTTTTTCCACTCTCGCTCGATTGCCTCACTCGCTTCGCTTGTGACACAAACTTCGAGCTCGAGTGGGAAAAAGAGCTTTCCTCTTGTGTTAGACACAACATTTTTTTCACGACATATTTAAAAACATTGTAAATGTAGATGATACACATAACTAGAATTTAGGTTATAATTGCCATCTGTCAGAATGACGTTTAAAAACATCAAAATGTTTCACTGCAGCCAATAAGCTAAATAAAATTTAAGTTGTTAAATCGTGAAATTGTAGAAAAAGAAAGTATAAAATGTAATAATTGTTAAATAATAATAAAAAAGTAAATTTACTTACAATTTTTGAAATATTTCATCAAAATATTGGTGGTTACACTGTTTACTTTCCTCTCTAGAGAGGAAAAACGCACTTTCCTCACTATTACGCGAGAAGAAAGTTGTGGTTTCTCCGCATGTCGTGAAAAAAATATTTTTACTGCAGCACATACTAATAATATGGCAATTTGTTCATAATCATACGTTGGTATAGTTTTAAGGTGTGAGTTCAAACAAGAACTGTCATGTCTGGAAGACGTCGTCGTTCGAACATCATACCTAAGAAAAATATGTTTTTCCACGACCATTAAGTAAAACATCAATTATATATATACGTTTTTAGATAGATTAGATGGTTCATTATTATAATGTAAAGAATATGAATCATTATTCAGCACTTTTAAGCCAATCAGATTGTGGTTGCTATAGAAACGCCATTATTCATCAGTTTTTAAGCCAATCAGAGTGGGGCGGCGTAGTTTTAAATACGCAGAGCACTGATCACTGATTCAATACTATTGCCATCTAGTGACAGTCAACGTAACACGTAACTTCAAAAGTTTGACTTTTAAGGTTATAAGTCAAAATACTCAAAAATTGTCAACAAACGAAAACACTAACTGTAACCCCACATTAATTTTTAATAATTGTACTGGAATTACGATAAATTTTATCAATAAAGAACAGTAATTATCCTCGATCACATACTGTCTAAATACCGCATATACTACTATACTATACCATTATTCCAAAGTGATCACTTCCTAAATAAATACGAGAGAAAAGACATGGAAAATGCAGTATCTAGACAGTATAAGATCGATGGTAATTATGTTTTCAAATGATATATATTATTATTTATTTTGTAAATTAAAAATGTTAAATAAAATTGTGTTAATTTAATTCGCCTTTGGCTCGTGCTGCAAACTTCGTCCGAATGAATAATTGCTATCATAATTCGCTCGTTGAATAATATACTATTTTAAAATAGTTTTTATTTATTTATTTGATGTTTATAACGATGTCAAATTGCATTGTTGTTTATTCAAATTTGGTATGGTAATAGCTTATGATATAACTTATGACATGAACAAACTAAAATATCAGTCCGCCATCTTTAAACAAAATAGCGGTAACCGATTGGGTTCAAATTTGGTATGGTATCATGGGCGTAGTTAGAATTATTGCCACCATGTATGGTATGGTAATAATTTAGAATGGGGGTTTTCAAGCCTACGGCTTTTAAAGAAATACTTATTGGATATCAATTTTCAGCATATATAAGTTATAGGAAAGTGATAATAATTGTTAATTTTGATCAATTTATTACCTCTTTATCGAAATGAAAATGTAAGTCTTTTTTTTTTTGCTGTAACCATCCTACAGGATTAACTCCCAATTACAGAATGGTAGATTGAATCGTTCATTAAAATGCGCCATGTGTGACGTAACCAACATTGAAACCAAACCTGGAATAGTTTCGTGTAAGTTCGTTTTTTGTCGTTTGGACAGACCACCTGTTGATTTTTCAATTTTTGACACTGTTGTCGAGTTTGGTTAGGTTCAAACACGATTACTTACAGTTTATTGAAGAATTTTTGTGTTGGTTTTAATAAAAAGTAAGTTAAATAACAAGTTCATGTTTATATTTATAATAATATTGTTTACTTTCTTCAGAATATGGATCTCAAATTTTTGAAAGCAGATAGCAGAAATTTACCATGCTTGGATACGGTTATGTTACATCTGGTTAATCAAGACAAGCCTAATTTTGTTAGTGCTGAAATAAGAAATGTAAAATCTCAAAGGTTTGTAATTGTGAAATGTGAAAATACTTATATATTTAATATAAAACAAAAAATTTAGGGCAGCTAGAGATGAGTATGGAGATGAAGCTATAGGTACTTTAAAATAAGATAAAGTTCTGTACAAAATTTTCTTGTACGGGGGAGAAAAATGGCCCCAAAGGTTCCAAAAATCGGTTTTCCACCAATATCTGCTAAAATATAGCATTTAGAGAATTTTTGTTTAGGGAAAAATGAAGATTAGTTCATTATTTACAAAAATGGTCCTTATGATTTTTCTCGAAAATTTGACCGTTTCCGAGATAAACGGGCCCAAGCGCAACCTGGATTTTGAGCTCCTGCGCTGCATGCCGGAGAGCACGCTTCATGCATCTACACATGAGAGGGCGGACAAATTGTCCAATAACTTGGGTAAAAATGCATATTTTTTATTATTCAAAGTTTCGGTGAAAGGGAAAATCTACAGCTATCATATCCGGTGACTTTCTGATTGTTTGGCCGTTTGCAATTAACCACACAATAACTATTATGCACCATTTTTTTCACTAATTTATTGACAACGTAAGTATGATTTTATGCTTATATTGTCCGCAGTGATCGCTGCAGTCGATTCAGTTGTCCCCACCATATACTCTGCTCCTTGCCAAATAACATGGGACGCTTGGTCTGGGAATTTTTATATATTTGTCTATGGTCAAGATATTGCCTGCCAACTGCCACTAGCAATACCCTGTACGTGAAATGAGAAATAACCAACTATCGTCATATTAAATTATGCGTACAAAAACAAAGGTCGAAGTTCGTAGTGATTCGAACCAGGTTAGTCTTCCTTCTCGTCCTGACATCTGAATTAGTATTGGACCAAGTACCTTTTCGAGGATTGGGCTAGAGCTGAGCGCGTGAGTAAATTTTTGTTCACGATCACGCACGCTCACGAAACTAAAAACGCCCAATCACGCACGACATTTTATGTTTGACACACGATCACTCACGCTAACGAATTTATTTTATACAACTTAAAAGGCCCATCTACCTCCTAAAATCCAGCATAAAATATACTAAAGTAGCGAGTGTTTTGTGGCCAGTACAAGAATGGTAAAATCTCAACAAGGATTTAATAACAATCTGACAGTTTACTCGCAACGAAAACACTTTTAGAGTATTTTTCAACTTCAAAATGACATTGCATTTTTAGGATGCGGCAAAGTACGAGTTTGGGGCTGGTTTTGGGTAGCTGTAGTAGTGGAGAAAAGGATGGAGTAGAGAAAAAAAGTAAAATAGACAGTATTCTAGGAATTCGGAAAAAAGGTCTAATTTTTTACGGAAAAGTACACGTTTTTACTTTTTTATTTTTCACCCCATCTCGTTAAGTATTGTTCCTAACGAAAAAGCTTTGTAGGTTATTTAATTTACTTTCATTTTGTATACGGTAACTTTTACGCTAGGACGCATAGTTTTCGAAATATTCACGAAATACTAATAAAAGGAATCTTTACAACTCTCCTCTCGCCCAGCAGGTCAGGATGCTAGTTCCGGGTGGTGGTACATTTAAAAAAAGAACCGGACTACACGCTTTATTGCGGCTGAGCGGCATTTTGTGATCTTCGTTGACTTTTTACATATAATATATATTTTTATTTTACCTATAAAAAATATTGGCCAAGGATTTGCTGACTTTTTCGCCAGTGTTTATACGAACAGAGATGCCTCTTTTGTTAACAACGCTATATCCAATAATTATAATTTCGATGTAGTAACTATTTCTACTATTTCTGAAGATGATATTCTTGACGCCATAAACAAACTAAAAACTTCGCGCAACCCTGGCCCTGACAACTTACCTTCATATGTATGTACTCAAAGGATGCTTTCAATTTTTTCTCTAACCGTTTTAAATTTTGTTTAATCTATCTCTTCTTAAAAACATATTCCCTTCTGTTCTCAAAACTTCTCTTATTTGTCCCATCATCAAATCTGGCGATAGCACTAATATATCTAATTATCGTCCTATTGCTATCCTGTCAAACATATCTAAAATCTTTGAATCTATATTTTATAAATATATCTAGAGTTTAGTTCATAATCATATCTCCACTCATCTACACGGCTTTTATCAAAGATAAATCTACCACAACTAATCTTATGAACTTTACCGAATTCAGTCTCAACTCAATTTATGATAATAATCAAGTAGATGTTGTATACACAGATTTTTCAAAGGCATTTGATACTATAGATCATACTGTGCTCCTTAACAAACTCAACAATAATTTTCATTTTTCCTCTAGTCTTCTTCGTTTCTTGTCTTCGTATCTAAATAATCGTCAGATGTGAGTCCGCTACAACAGTTATAGATCACTCCCATATTCTGCCACATCTGGTGTTCCTCAAGAATCCAACCTTGGACCTTTATTGTTTAATTTGTTTATTAATGATATTGTTCAAACGGTGCAGCATTCTAATATATTGTTATACGCCGATGATCTTAAACTCTTCAGACAAATTAACTCTATTCAAGACTGTTTTCTTCTACAAAAAGACATCGTAAATATTCTGGCTTGGTCACAGATTTCTAAATTATTTTTTAATTATAGTAAATGCAAAATAATAAGCTACTTTGTCAAAAAATACGTCTACACTTATCCATATCACATGGAAGCTAATACTCGGTATTTCGTTTGATGGGAAATTAAGTTTTAATGCACATATAGATACTATTGTTAAATCATCATACAGAAATCTTGGTTTTATAATTCGTAATTCAAGGTCTTTTAATAAAATTTGAAATGTTATCGAATTAATACAAAAAAAGTTTTTAAAATTCTGTTATTTTAAAATTTATAGACAGTACCCAAGTTATAATGTTAAGTATGTTACGTTACTCTCTGAATTAAATGTTGTGTTCTTAGTTAATAGAAGGAAGATACTTTCCTGTCTATATTTGTATAAATTAATAAACGGTCTAATTTTTTATCCTTGCACACTAGAGCGCATAATTGAAGATTAAACGAACTTACCTGTAAGTGAAGTTCAATCGAAATAATATGAGAGCCTCGTTCGAAGTAATTACAACTTAATTTGAAAATGCTCTAAATAGTAATGCCAACTCTTTTACCACAGATTACACATTTAATAAACTCTACCATTTCATCGTCCACTTTTCCTGATTTATGGAAAATTGCTATCGTTAAACCCATCTCTAAATGTAAAAATCCCTCTTCCTACAATGATATCCGTCCCATAAGTATTCTTCCTACTAGGTCAAAAATCATGGAAAAAATAATTGTTAAACAGCTAGCTAATTATGTAGATAATATGAAAATCCTCCCAAGCATTCAATCTGGATTCAGGTCTAGATTCAGTACTACTACTGCACTTGTAAAAATTATTGATGATGTTATGCAACATATTGATAATAAGAATATGGTGTTTCTTGTGCTTCTGGATTTTAGTAAGGTAATCATGATCTTTTAATTGCAAAACTAAAATACTTGGGTCTCGATGAAAGTAGTCTGCGATTTATTTCAAGTTATTTTCACAATCGTAAACAAATGGTAATGAGTAGCACCAATACATCTGAACCTTTAAATATCATACAGGGTGTCGCACAAGGGTCTATTTGCGAACCTTTATTTTTCTCCTTATATACGTTCGACCTATTCAAATGTATTTCCCACTGTACTATGCACATTTACGCCGACGATACACAAGTTTATTTGCCATTTGTCCCAAGTAATTATCAGTCTGCAATGAATCTCATCAACAGTGATTTAAACAAAATATCTAATTATGCAGTAAATAATTGCTTACGGATAAATGAGAACAAGTGTGCTGTTATGTTATTCGGTAACAAAAACCTTAGACAACAAATGATTGAATGGTAGTATGGCGCCGTCTAGTGGAAGTCTGTTTCAGTGTCCTCTATGTAAATTAAAAGTATCTCGTTCTGATGAGAAAATTAAGTGTACTGGGCCATGTCAAACTTTTTATCACCTGAAATGTGCTGATATCAAAAACGGTGAAGATAATTGGAAATGTCTGGAATGTATAAAAAGTGAATTTAATAGTGATTTGACAGGTTTACCTGCAATAATTGATTCGAACGTAAATAATAAGTGCAACAACGAAAATCATGTAAGAATCCTACAAGAAATTGCAATGCTGCATAAATTAGTGGATCAGTTAGAAACGGTGAATAAACTACAAAATAAGATTATTACTGACTTTGAATCTCAATTGAAATCGAATGTGATTGCTGACAATGTATCGACATCTATTATTAAAAACAAAACATACTCTTCAGCAGTTAAAGTCCCCACCGATAAAGTTTTAATCGTGAAGCCGGTGGAAACCAATCAGCTCTCAGTAACTACGAAGAATGAATTAAAGGAATTGATCAAACCGGCTGAATCATCGCTCACAATAAATAATATCAAACATTTGAGAAATGGTGGTGTCGCTGTCTCTTGTGCGAATATCAACACTTTTAATAACCTAAAAAATACAATTGATGTAAACAAACTGAAATTTACTGCCTATGAACCTAAGAAAATTAATCCTAAATTGATTATTTTTGATGTTGAACCAAGTGAAATTGAAAATGATGAAATATTTATAAATAATTTTAAAAAACAAAATAATTTAATTGACATTACTACACCTGCGACTGTGAAAATAGTCAAAATTATCAAGAAAAGTAAACTGTGCAATATTATAATTGAAGTTACACCTTCTGTGAGGGACATAATTCTAACTACATCTAAAGTGTTTGTAGGCTGGAGAAGATGCAAATGCATGGACACATACCATGTAGTCCAGTGTTATAAGTGCTCTATTTTTGGCCACAAATCTAGTCAATGCACTAAGGAAAGTGTTTCATGTCCTCACTGCGGTGATCAACATCCCATGAATGAGTGCCCCATTGAAATTAGTCAACGTAAATGTACTAATTGCATTTATTCTAATTCTAGGTTCAAAACGCAATATAATACTAATCACTCTGCGAAGGATAAGCAATGTCCTAATTACAAAAAAGTCGTTGCATATCTTCAGTCCCTGACTGATTATGGTTGTGATAAATAACAATTACAGATATCAGTTGAAGCCAAGGCTGAAGCTGAACTGTCAAACGATGATTTAATAACATATACATTGCCTGACTCGAATTCACTCAATAATTCAATCATTTCTGATCGTGAATTAAATTCAACACTACCTACCAACAAGAATTCTGAACTTGAAATATACTACCAGAATGTACGTGGCTTAAATTCGAAAATTAATGATTTTTTCTTGAATGTCTTATCGTCATCATTCGCTGTGATTGCTCTTACCGAAACATGGTTAAACAGTAAGATTTACAACAATGAACTTTTTACTGAAAACTACAACGTTTTCAGGTCTGACAGGAAATTTGAAGAAACTAATAAATGCAAAGGTGGGGGTGTGTTATTGGCAGTTTCTAGTGTTTTCCATTCTTCTATAATTAGTCTCAACTGTACCATTCCTGAGGTTGATATCGTAGGTGTGAAATTAAAACTAAATAAATCTCAGCTAATTATTTTACTGGTTTACATTCCTCCAGCAATGAATGCTGAAAAATATTCCGAACTATTTCAATTTATTGCTGATTTAAATTTATTGCATAATAACAGTGAATTCATAATACTGGGTGATTTTAATCTAAGTTATTACAGTGAATACTATTTATCAAGTAATATTGTCAATAATCATGTGAATGAATTGGTAAATTTCTTAAATTTAACTGATTTTAAACAATTTAACAATGTAGTTAACGTTAATAATCGACTTTTGGATTTAATAATTTCGAGTGCAACGTGTGATGTTATGAAATGTACTGACCCTTTTGTTGCCGAAGATCTACATCATCCGTGTTTGCAAATTACAATTCGCAATATTAACTATAAATTTATCAAACCTAATACCACTGCCCAAAGGTACAATTTCAAAAAAGCTAATTTCGACCAGATGTATGAACTCTTAAATAATACTGTTTGGAATATCGCTCCTGATGCCAGTGCTCAAGATGCTGTTGATTTTTTTTACTCCAAGCTTTTCACAGTATTTGACTTAACTGTCCCCAAAGTTAAACCTGTCAACAGAAAGTATCCTGCCTGGTATAATAAAGACATTATCAATAACATTAAAAAGAAGGAACGTTTCAGAAAACTACATAGAAAATTTGGCCTGCAAGTTCATGAATCTAAATTCAAATACTACAGAGCCATTGTTAGAAAGGGTATTAAACAAGCTTACAAATCACATATTGAGTTCACTGAAAGTATGTTGAATGCTGACCCAAAAATGTTTTGGAATTTTGTTAATAACAAGAAGAAGTCATCATGCATACCTACGCCTATGTTTCACAATGATATTGAATTATCTGATCCTAAAAATATTGTTAAAACTTTTGCGGATTATTTCAAAAGTGTATATATTCCAAAGACTGACAGTTTTACTCTACCTGATTCTTGTGATAATAATAATTTTGTAAATATTATTTCTATTACAGTTGATGATGTTAAGTGTGCTATTAAAAAATTAAAATCAACTAAATCGGTAGGTCATGATAATGTTCCATCTTTTATCTTAAAGGGTTGCTCAGATATTTTAGCTCAGCCCATTTGTGATATAATTAATATATGTATATCTACTAATACTTTCCCCAATGCTTGGAAAATCACTAAAATTAATCCAATACACAAGTCTGGAAGTGGTTCAAAACAACATTTCTCAAATTATAGACCTATTTCACTAATTAGTAACCTAGCCAAAGTTTTTGAAATAATTTTGCACAAGATTGTTTTTGAGCAAGTTAAGAACTGTATTACTCCATTTCAACATGGTTTTGTACCCAAGAGATCTACAATAACTAATTTATGTAACTTTAAACATTTTATAGCTACTGCAATTGACAATCGTGAGCAAGTTGATGTCATATATCTCGATTTTTCTAAAGCTTTCGACAGAGTTTGTCATGATATACTGCTGTCTAAATTGTTCTCTCAGTTCGGTTTTTCAATAAATTTAATCATGTTATTAAAATCTTATTTGTATGAAAGACTCCAGTATGTCGACTGTTGTGGCTACCAATCGTACTATTATGTTGCTACCAGTGGGGTGCCCCAGGGTTCAATCCTAGGGCCCCTTCTGTTTATTTTGTTTGTCAATGATATTGTTAATGTAATTACCATGTCTGAGAAATTACTTTATGCAGATGATGTCAAAATTTATAAGAAAATAGCATCGTTATGTGATAGTACAGCACTGCAAAATGATCTAAACAATTTGTATCTTTGGTCAGTAACTAATTGTCTCCTCTTCAATGCTAATAAGTGTGTTGTAATGTCTTATTCTAAATTAAAATGTACTCAAATTTTTGATTATTCGATTAATGGAATTTCCTTAAATCGAGTAACTACTGTTAAAGATCTAGGAATTGTCTTTTCTTACAATCTTAACTGTAAACCGCACCTAGATATGATTGTATCCTCTTGTAATAGGTTATTAGGATTCATTTTTAGAAATTCTTTACACTTAAAGAATATCACAACAATTACTAAACTTTTTGATGCTTTCATTAGAGCTAAAATTGAGTATGGTATAATTATATGGTTCTCGAATTTAAATTATGTTGAAATTAATGTACAACGAATCCATTCGAAATTCTTGAGATATTGTTACTTTAAAAGTAAGGGTGAGTTTACAAATAATAATTATTACCAGTTGTTAACCATTTTCAATGCAGTGAACTTTGTTACACGTAAATATAATTTTCAACTATTATTTTTGTTTAATTTAATTAACTATAACATAGATGACTCAAATTTATTATCTCTAATTAATATAAATGTTCCTGTTATAAATACAAGACACCGTCTATGTTTTTCTTATAATTGTCCAAGAACCAATGTACTTTTAGAATCACCAATTGTTTCAATGTGTAAAACCTACAATACTTTTGTTTGTGCTAACACTGATTTAGATATTTTTGGTATGAAATTATTTATGTTCAAGAAATTTATAACAAATACTACTATATAAGTATCATGTTTATTGTTAAGAATAATTTTTTGTACTTGTATTTTTCTTTGTATTTAACATTTTTTGCTTTTCATTTTTACTCTGTATTTGAGATCTTTGATCTTGTTGAGTAATAAAGATATTATTATTATTATTATTACTAATAATGTAATCGACATCCAATTAAATAACGTTAGGCTTAATATTGCATCAACTCAAAAAAATTTGGAATTAATTATTGATGCCGAACTTAGATTTTCACAGTACGTCACTTTGTTAATAAAAAAAGCATATTTGGCTCTGACGAACTTATATATGAACCGTTTCGTTTTGTCAACCAAGCACAGATTGATTCTGGCGGACGCACTCGTACTCTCTGTATTCAATTATTGTGATATTATTTATGGCCCTTGTTTGTCACTACGTGACATACAGAGAATACAGAGAGTGCAGAATATGTGTATAAGGTTTGTTCTTGGTTTGAGGAAGCGAGATTCTGTGAGTTCCCACATTTTAAGAGTCGGATGGTTGAATATGCAGCAACGTAGAGTACATCATTTTGCCTGTATGGTGCACCGAATTTTAGTCACAAATACTCTATTACCTACCTTTCTGAGGAGGTTACCTTGACGCCTAAGGATGAGAGGTGCCGACTAGTCAGGGTAGATTAGGCAGGGTGAACTAATACAGGCCGCCACGTAATTAAAAGTGCATCTCATCCCCTAAATTACGATAGTGTAGCGTATCGGAACCTAAAATAAAATGCTGCAAGAAAGAACGGCAGACGGGAGCAGGTAAATGTGGCATAAAATGAACTACCTGGTATATTGAAAATAAAATATTTGTAAACAACAAGTAAACAATTATATGTTGGAAGAAAACGTAGTTAAACTCAGTATATAAATTACAACAAACCGCTGACGGTAACATAGATGTCCGCGACGGTCATCCAAAAACACAACAAACAATTAATTTGACAACGCGATCACCGGCGACAGTATTCCGCGCAGGCCCGGAAACCAAAACCCAGATCCTGTGTACTACAAGGTCCCTACCTATCTAAGCTGGCCAGTCGATTTACAAATAATATGGCGGGAGTGGTCAAACAGAATCCGTTTGAAACACAGCGCAGGCGCACAATACTAAGAAAATTCTAACGGTCAAAAGGAAAAATAATTAACAAGAAAAAGAGCGTAAACTACGAACATTCATGCTTACATACATATACAAGAGGAAATAACACAATATATAAACTAAAAGCACTGAAGGTGCAAAAACAAAGGGCACTGAAGGTGCAAATAAGGCAAAATGCCTCTTATTAAACTCAGTGGTCGATGACCACGGTATAAACTAGAATTACAGTAACAGTACTGATTGTACTTAGGCCGAGTATGCCGGCTTTTGCAAAATAAAAGTATAGCAGCTAGGTGGTAAAATCGAGCTTTACTTTGGCAACGAACTCAGTCACACACTCACTCAGCACAGCACTTATCTGCTCTTTTCCGCCGTCGTATCCTGCAGGTGGGCTGAAACAGGGCAGTACTGGGTGGAAATTTGGAGTAGCACCCTCAGAGATCGCTGGCTGAAGATGTGGCTTGGTGGAAGGGCATGCAGCTCAGGGGTCCTATTCTATTTCACTTATCAACGTTGATAAGTTGGGTTGTCTTGATAACCCCCCACTATGTGTGACGTAGTAGCCAAGCGACTGTCGCTCCGACTTATCAACCCTCGCTACGGTAGACTTGCGCGTTGCGTTGATTTTTGTTCGTTAGGAGGTTAAAATATTTATTTTATAAATATAAAATACCAATAAATTATGGGTTCATTATATGTATTTAATATTTTTGATTAGTTTATTAAATAATTCAACTTACAAATTTTAGAAATAAGAAATTGACATTTTTCTTGAAAAAATAATTTACTTTGAAATTCAAAAAAATGGCTTATTTTAAAACAAATAATACGTTTATGATAAGTGATAGGTAAAATGGTGGTTTAGCAGTTTTTCTTGTCAAATTTCACAGTAACTGTAAAATCTCTATCAGTCGTTATCAACTGGAGGCCAAATATCCCTAACTCTTGATATAGTTACAAACGGAATGACGTCACGAAGTTATCAACTGAACTTCGCTAGCGACTGTCGCTATGAATTAGAATAGGTACCCAGTTCGAGGAAGATTCACGACCGTAACGTATTGGATTCCCCAAATGGGCTTCCGTATGATTCACTGCTTCTCAAAAGCCACAAAATCACAAACGGAAAATCTCACCGGACTGATAATCCCAAAAATTGGCGATTTTCTTATGAAAAATCGAACGACCGATCAAGATAAAAATACGTCACACACGCGTTTCTGATACCTCTGTACGCTGCTAGTACTTAGTTATGACTCGCAACCCTTGGCTACTAAATTGCATAAATTCGCAAAAGTGCGTTTTGCGCAAAAAGAACAAGGATGGAGAATCTTCAGATTCGCGCCACAATAAAGAAGAGCTGAAGATTTGCCGAAAGTGCATCGCAAGGCCATCTAGCGGTGATGAAAGAAAGATGGACGAAATAAAGAAGAAGAAGTATAGAGAAATGTTGTCTACATTACCGACCATGAAACTAGTAATTTATTTAAACAAATTGTCAAACTGAACTAATTAATAAAGATGTAAATATAACCTAATTTATTGTAATATTATTTTAAATGTTTTTAAATATCTAACGTTATTGAAAACTATAAGGAATGAAATTAAATACTATAAACTAGATAAATTTAGGTTTATTGGCAGTTTGCAGAAATGAAATGAAATGAAGGAAGAAGATAGAAGCTAAAGATCAAGAGGAACAGATTATAAAAAAATACAAAGTGAAAGAAGCTTAAGTCTAAAATAAAAACGTAACAACTCCTTCATATCTTTACGAAAAGATTGCCTTCAGAACACAATCGTGATTTACGAAATCAAACTAATATACATATACCAGCCCATCATACTGCTATGTTTCAACGATGCTTTAGCTATAATTGTCCAAAAATATTTAATCAAATTCCTAATAATCTAAAAATTTTAAATCCACATATGTTTTCTCGATGTTTCAAAAACTATCTCTTGCATAGCTAAGTTTCATGTCATAGTTTAATTTTTAATTCACTAAGCGATTTGATGTCTTATTTACATATATACGTATTATATTATAATATAAAAAATTGTATTTCTATTTACAATGTATTGAATTAAATATTTTATTTCTGACTGTACTTACAATGTAAACGAAAAGGTTAAGTGTCAGAACAGCTTCGGCTGAACTTTTGCCAATAAACATTATTATTATTATTATTAACTATGTAGTAACGCTTTTCTAGTACGATTATGTCACAATGTTTAGTAAAAACAAAAACGTAATGTGTTACGTCCCCCTAGATTCCCCTGTCTCCGATCTCCGTGATAATATTTAATCATTTCGTTTAGAGCTGAAAGAAAATTTCTGCTATTTTCCTATGTGGTTGGGAAATGGGTGGGAGGTTGTAATTACTTCGAGCGAGGCTCTCATATAATTTCGATTGAACTTCACTTACAGGTAAGTTCGTTTAATCTTCAATTATATTTCGAGCCTCGTTCTCGTAATTACAACTATGTAGATGTTTAGATTTATGAAAAAGCTGAAATTTTATTGCTATATTTTTCCCTAAAACCAATCACATACTTAATAACAAACCAGCATTGTTATAGTGATCCATTTAGGATTGTAACCCCAAAATTTTCCTTATTATAATTAGACACTTGTCAATTATAACACTTTGCAATATCTGGAAATTCCTATTCTTATTACTTACACCCAAACTAATTCCTCTTACACCCTGCTAATGTTGATGCATGTCTTATACTATGCGCTGAAACCTGCTTTATATTAATTCCACATTCATCTGAAACTGTTTTAATTCATCTAGATAAAGTTTGTGCACATACAGCTGTATGTGGTTTATTCCAGGAAATAAAATCATTTACTGGTATGCCGCACTAATTTGGTTTTCTCTAAATAAAGGTTTAGTACTAGCCACACGTAAATTAGGTTTTTCTAAGAATATCTAGAAAAAATTGATTTTGGCTTGGGCCTGAGGTTTCAATGAAAGAATTTATCTCAATTTCAATGCCGGTCTGTGTTTGATGAATATTATTTATCTCAATTTCTGCTAAAATTTGGACTCTATGCACTGAAACTAGTGCAAATAAGGTACTTAATCTTTTTGTTAGATTTTTTAATGATAATTTATCTAAATGACTTTCAGTTGCTAATTTGTCTAATACCTACACGATATTAGTATCCCATATTTTACTGAATCTTCCCTGAATATTCCCTTAAAAAATCTCTTTATAAAAGTGCTATTTGTTATAGGCCCCCAGAATATAGGAAATTGCCGACCGTGCTGAATTGGGGTTGCCGTAAACCGCACCTTGTATAAATTGAAATACTAAAATATCTAAAATATCAAAAAATCAAAACGTGACTCGAGTCACCGGGTATGATAGCTGTAGATTTCCCCTTTCACCGAAATGTAAAGATATGGAGTGAATCATCACCAACTTTGCATCTAATTATTTGTAGTTCTCATGGGCGACGAGATTACGTTGAGAGATTATTGAATATTTCTGACTCTGTGGAATGTCTAAAAATATTTACTTTTCTCATCAAATTATCTGGTCGAACCAAGGGTTGTGCAAATAATACGATGACCGTTCATCGGTCGTTGGAAGATGATTCACCCCAACTAGAAGTCTTCGAGACAGAGATTAGGATATTCAGGAGTTAGTTGGTTGTCAGTCTTAAGCAGAGTAGGTTGTAAGAAAACATTCGGTTTTAATAAAGTTTGTGTTCAATTAAATTGACGACGAGTTTAATTTGTTGAATCTTCTGAAATCCAAATCACCCGTTAATAGTGAAGTGAGCAGATGTACTGACAGTAGAAGTCTACAGGCGATTCGAGGTGATCAACGCAACCAAAGGCCTCTTTAAGGTAGGTGCTGGTTTCACTACACAATCTGTAGATTTATTGGAGTTTTGCCCCCAAACAAGCCCCCGAACAAGAACCCGCGTGTGCAACATAAATTGCTATTTAAGGAAGGTAAACGCAGAAATATTACATTGGTGGCTGAGCGGTGGGATGTATATAAAAAAAATGTTTAAAAAAATTAATTATGTTTGGGGATATGATAATTAAAATTTAATTTAAATTTAATTATCAATTACAGTGTTGCTTTGGGAGCATCAAATGTTAAATATAGTAAAATAATTGCTTTGTTTTGTGAATTTCGGCAAAAAAACTATTAATATTTATGAAGCAAGCAAGAAACTGATTCCAATCATCTTATTAATTATTCTAAAAATTAGCCAAATCTTTATTAACAGTGCTGTTTTATGTTTGAAAGTTAATTCTAAGTTTTATATCGTAATTCTAAATTATCGTATATTAAAATCCAATCTTGAAGTTAAATTATAATTATTTTGTTATTATTTCTGAATACATTTGCTTTTTTTTTAAATTTATTTTACTGTAAATAAATCATACAAAATGACTAGTGGTAGTACCTCGCAAACTCCTCCAACAACGCAACGAACAGCTGTAATCATGTCTTCAATAGAATCAGTACCAACTTTTAAAGGTACACCTAACGAGGATGTTAAAAGGTTCCTGAGAAATATAGATCAATTTGCCCAAATGTGTGGATGGTCAGAAGCACAAAAAATAACAGTATCGCGATTAAAATGCACGGGAATAGCAGGACAGTTTCTGGATGCCCAAGAAGAAAATTATTTAGAATCTATGCCGTGGACTTCATTTAAACAAGTTCTCATAAAACAGTTTGATAAACGCGTACTACCAGGAAAAGCAAAATTCGATTTTTCACGATGTATACAAAATCCAAGAGAAGCCGTTGTAGATTACGTGACCCGCCTGAAAACCTTAGGGAAGGATATAATTACTTGGAGTGATAATACTGACGAGAAGGAATTTCAAAAGTAATATCACGAAAACGAACTGATAGAGCAATTTAAAAGTGGTCTCAGTCCTGCCTTACGAAGAATTGTTCTAAGTCGAGTCGCTACCTTAGAAACAAAGGAATTAACATTAGAAAAAGTGACGGAAATCGCATTGCAAGAGGAGCATAATGAAAATATGATCGCCCATACTTCTAAAACAATCAATTATGTAACTAATGTACCGAATCAACATAACTTTAATGAATATATTCCAACTAGTGGACAAATTACAAGTAACGACAGCAGGCCAAAACCAAACTACGACTGGAGAAGAAGTAAAAGAACCGCGGTGGATGATAGAAGATTGGATGGAAATTCTCGATTATGCTATGAATGTGGTAAAGACGGCCATTATGCCCGAGATTGCAACAGTCGAAGCAAAGACGTTGTATGTTTCAATTGCCAAGGATTGAATCATATTGCCAAATACTGTAGACAGAAGGGAAGAAGTTGTTTCAATTGCGGCCGATTTGGATATATATCGAAAAACTGCACGAAACCTTTAAACGAACAAAGCCAACCTCAAGCACCCGCGACGGTTTGGCCAGACCCTCCAAGTAAAGCAGTGCCAAACTCTACATCCGTTTGAAATTCAGAAATATCAGCACTCGCGTAAATATCAAAATAGTATGTTAACTTTTCAAAAAATTCCAGCGTCAAAAGGTAATCGAATGAGTTGTCAATATAGATCTTCTAACTTAAACGAAAATCTTTTAAAAACATCATGCGAAAAGCCAGGAGACGCTGAGAAATCAGAACAAGAGATAAAGAAAATAATTATGACTGCTTTTAATTCTGAACAAGATACTGGATGTATAGTAGAAGTAGAAGTGGACGGAGCGCTCAAATATATGTTGGTGGACACAGGGGCAGCAATCTCAATTTTGAAAAACGAAAGAAAATATGAAGACATGATACCGGTAGAAAACTTATTGGTTACAGGACTGAGTGGAAATCAAATAGACATAAAAGGTAAATGCGATTTTGAGTTTATCATGGAAAATAAGGTTTTCAGTGCAACATGTATAATATGCAGCGAAAATGTACCTCTAGAAGTAGACGGCATACTCGGTAGAGATTTCTTGAAGAAGCATGGAGCCACTATAAATTTTGATAAAAAGGAATTAACGTTTCGGAACAACGTGAAGGTTCAATTGCTGACCGAAATTAGAAACATCGAAGGAAAACTGGAAGCTTGTAAAACTAAAGTAGAAGATAGTGGCTCGCAGACAAGTGATAAGAGACATGTAAGATTTAAAGAGGAAATTCAGGTAGAGAATGAAGAAACTAGAAGAGAGGGCGAAAGTGAAGAAACAAAAGAAGAAGATGTAAGATATGACAGTGACGAGCTCAAGAAGAGTCCTGCAGAGAATGAAGAAGGGGAAAATAGTATGAACTTTATGTTCGCATCAACGAACACAAAAGAACAGACGGCGAGGGTAATGATGAAAGCGTAGATTTTTCAAAACCGCCTATTTTGGAAGATCTAGTGGAGAATGATAGTGTTAGGCGCACTATCGTTCGCCTAAAGCAGAAAATCGAAATACCAGCGTCATCAGAAATTTTGTGCGAAGGAATTCAGGGAAACGTCGCGAATTTTCCAGAAATCCAAGAAGTGATCCTAGAGCCTGTTGAAATAAAAATCCACGGAGTCTTTGCTGTAAGAGTGTTAGTGAGAAATACGAAAATTATCCAACTGCGAATAATAAATGTGACGTCACAGGAAGTAAGAATTAATAAAAATACGATAGTAGGACATGCGATTGAAAGCTGCTCAGTGCCGCAGTTACCAGTAAATGTAGTAGAAGCAAAAAATGCAGACAAAAACCTATTGAAGAATATTTTAAGTTAGATAACATCGAGATAAATGACAAAATCAAATTAAGTCGTTTGCTACAGAAATACGACGATATTTTTCTGACAAAAGAGAAAAAATTATGAGTAACGTCAAAAATGAAACACGAAATAAACGTAGAAGATGTACCTCCTGTCACTAAAGCCCCATATAGAGTACCATACGCCCAGAGACAAATATTACGAGAGCAAATAAATGAAATGCTACAAGATAAAATTATAGAACCCTCAAATTCTCCATGGTTTGCACCAGTCGTCATGGTAGCGAAGAAGTCGGAGAACAATGATGAACAGTATCGCGTATGTATTGATTACAGAGGACTGAATGCCGTGACTAAGCGAGATTACTTTCTGTTACCTAGATTAGACGACGCTTTGGAAAAATTGGGACAAGCAAAAATTTTTAGTACCTTGGACCTTGCAAGTGGCTATTGGCAGATAGAAGTAGACGAAAAATCGAGGAAATATACGGCCTTTTCTACACCCGATGGCCACTATCAATGTATTCGCATGCCTTTTGGCTTAGCAAATAGTCCGAGCTCGTGGTGTAGACTTATGGCAATTGTGATGTCAGGACTAAATCAAGATACTTGTTTTATTTATTTAGATGATATAATTACGTTCAGCTCCAACGTAGACGAACACCTAGTAAAATTAAAAGCCATATTTGATAGAATGAGAGAGGCTAACCTCAAATTTAATCCGAGCAAGTGTAAATTTCTGCAGAAAGAGGTAAAATATTTAGGACACATGATTAACGAACATGGAGTTCACGCTGACCCTGATAAGGTTGCAATAATCCAGAATTACCCACAACCAAAAACTGTAAAAGACATCCGAGCGTTTTTAGGTCTGGTTGGATTTTATAGACGGTTTATACCTCAATTTTCAGCTACATCTAAATCGTTGACGGCACTCACAAAAAAACATGCAAGATTCAATTGGACGGAAGAATGTAGTGAGGCTTTCAAACAATTAAAAACATATTTATGCTCAACACCAGTTCTTCATCACCCCGACTTCAGCAAAAAATTTATTTTAACGACCGACGCCAGTGGTTACGCTATTGGCGCAATTTTGAGTCAATATAGTGGCACGGGAGAACATCCAATTGCATATGCTAGCAGACAATTAAATAAAGCCGAGCAGAATTATAGCGCAACAGAAAGAGAATGTTTAGCGGTAGTATGGGGTATAAAACACTTTCGAGTATTTCTGTACGGAGCCCCATTCAAAGTTATCACCGACCACCGACCCCTCAGCTGGCTGAAGAACTTGCCGGATCCAACCTCCCGTTTAGCTCGATGGTCTCTTCTGTTGTCAGAATATGATTATGAGATTGTTCATCGTCCAGGAAGGAAACACGGGAACGCAGACGCATTATCTCGAATACAGATAGCAAGAATTGACACAGCTGAATTAGAATATATTCCCTATATATCTCGAGACATCATAAGCAAAGAACAAAAAAATGATCCTGAATGTCAAGAAATTGCAAAGTTTATTCAAGATAACCCCGCTAACGAGAAATATTATAAAGAAGAAGAAACAATAATGAGATATGGAAGTGAGATGGCTCGTTTCAATTCTGTAGTAGTGCCTAAAAATATAAGGAAGGAAATAATGAAAGCAAATCACGACTCACCAATCGCAGGACACCTGGGTCAAAATAAAACTTTGACAGCTATCCAGGCAAAATACTACTGGAAGGATATGGCGAAAGATATTAAAAGTCATATTGAAGAGTGTAAAACCTGCAACGAGAGAAAAGGTCCTTATCAACACAAGTTATCAGAACTTCAGTATTTCCAAGAAGTCACAACCCCTTGGGAAAGAATCCACATGGATATAGTAGGACCTCTAACTCCAACCCACAACGGAAATAAATATATATTAACATGTACCGATGCTTTTAGTAGATACCCAGAGTTAATTGCACTTCCTGATCAGAAAGCGGAAACTGTGGCAAAAGCATTTGTTAAAAATGTGATCTGTAGACATGGATGTCCAAAAATATTAGTCACGGATAACGGTACCAATTTCGTCTCTCTTTTAATGAAAGAAACGTGTAAATTTCTACAAATAGAAAAAATTCATACCACTGCATACCACCCGCAATCAAATGGTATAATTGAACGATTTCATAGAACAATGAAAGACATGCTATACCATTTTATTGATCGAGACCAGAGAAACTGGGATGATTGGTTAGAATTTGTTGCCATGGCCTACAGAAACAGCACACATAATGCAACAGGAGAAACACCATTTTATTTAATCCACGGGAGAGACATGATGCTACCATTTGAAGACATAATTCAAGATCAAGGCCCTTTGTATTCAGAAAATAATTACGCACGCGAGTTACAGGCGCGACTAAATTTAGTTTTTAAAAATGCAATAGAATCTAACATAATACATACAAAACGTAGAAATGAGGTAGCAAATATAAAGCGCACTACTAAGCAATATGAAGCAAGCGATAAAGTTTATCTGAAAAATGATAGTACAGAGGTTGGAATAAGTAAGAAACTTGCGCAAAGATGGAACGGTCCTTTTAGAATACTAGAAAAAAAAAGTCCAGTGGTTTTCAAAATTAAAGAAATTTTTGGTAATAAAGAATACACAGTTCACTCTGATCGCTTAAAACCATGTAAAATCTCTGCGGTGCTTACTGAAAGTTTAGATGGTCACGAAAATGTAATTATGGATGATGCACCGCAGGTCTTGTTAGGTGATACCGATTTGGTGCAAAACTTTGATTTATCTGTAGGTTTTGGAGACGAAATCCTAGCACCTAACCAGGACGCAGAGGGGGTTCCAGTATCCGAACCGAGGTACCACACCCGTAGTCATGGACCAGTCCCAGACCAGCCATGGATATACCAGCCGCGAGTATAAAGTTTTGTTGGCTTTATGCTGCCTTTGCGCCTTCACTGCAACTTTAGCTGCCGACACACCGTACGAGTTACAACGAGGAGCAGTTTTTATGTATGAAGGTAATGTGTTTATGACCGACGAATTTTGGACAATAGTATTCGACGTTAATATAACCGAATATAAACACACCTTAAACAACAACATCATCACACACGTGAATAATGTGCAGATTCTAGTTCCTACTACAGTGGGCTCCGAAGTTAGCTCCCTTATAAAGGCGATGCAGACTAATAGAAACATGATTTTAACCCGGATTCATAATTTATGGCAAGAAGTTGAAGAAATCGAAAATAGCATCGAACCCTATCCCGAACCAAAACGCTACAAAAGAGGATTAATTAACGCCGGAGGTAGTTTAATTAAATTTCTTTTTGGAAATCCCGACAACAGAGATCTTGAAGAATTAGACATGAAACTTAACGGGATAAGTGCCCAACAAACAAAATTCATCACGGTTGTAAAAGCAGAAGCCACAATGGTAAACACGACATTTGAGATAGCGAAAAATAACAGAAAACTTATTACAAACATACAAAAAGCATCTATAAAATTAACACAAGAGTTCACCCGTTTGGAAACCGAAATTAAAAAACAGTTCAGTCAAATTACTAGGCGCTTAGATGCCATCGAATACAGCATTCAAATTCAGTCTCTTTTAAGTACAATTGAAGTTCTATTGACGATCTTAGAAAACAAGGTTATACAAACTAAAATGGCTGTAGAACAAACAGCAAATCATCGTCTGAGTCTACATTTTGTTAATGCCAGGGAACTGTATGAGATCTTAGCCGACATACAGCCACATTTATCAGAAGGATTGGGTTACGTTACACCGCTACATCGCCAAAGTATTTACAGAATGTATCAAGTCACACATGTGAGAACGGCCGCGAGAAATGGAATCCTAAGAGTATACGCTCAAATCCCTTTGGTTTCTAAGGATCGTGACTTTCGTCTGTTCAGAGTTAGACCTTTGCCGACGAAAATAAACGAAAACTTATTTATGTCGATACAACCAGAGGCTCCGTATCTCGCAATATCTGAAGATGGGTTGAAATTTACGAACATTCAATTTGATGAATTAAACAAGTGTAGAGGAACTGATATCAAAATCTGCCCACCCCACAAAGCAATAGCTACTCATCCCCAAACAGGTTGTTTACCTGCTTTGTACAAAAACGAACAGGACATAGCGAAAGTGACATGCCAGAGGAACCTTCAAAAAAAACCAAGAGCCGTTTTTTATAAGACTACTGATGACAGTAAATGGGTTTTTAGCGTACCAAAAGAAAAACGCGCTGTTATCAAATGTGGTAAGGAGGTTCACTTGGAAACGTTGCGCGCTACTGGATACTTACACCTGGATCCTAAATGCTCTGCTTCGGTTGACGGCCACGTATTGTTACCGCATTCGGATGAGATCACGCTAGCCCGAACGAGTGAGGACAAATTCCGCATTCCACAACTTGAGATAGCTTTGAATACGGATGTTGGTTCTCAAGTGCCATCTCTAAACGATTCCAAGCGCCTTCGAGACATTGAAAATCTGTTGAACGACCCAGACTTCCAAGCTTCCGAGTTAGCAGATATTCCTATGCGAGAGGTCCATGCCATGATAAGAGACTTTAATATTCACGAAAAACATCAAGTGCATTCGCATTGGCTAAGTGGGTTGACGAGCTTTATAATCTTAATAGTAGTGTTAGTATGTATACTGATGTTAGTGCGAAAAAAAAAAACTGAAGTGTGTGTGGTGTTGGGTTCGCCAAAATAACAATATTGTAGAAAAGACTTCCAAGGAAGAAATCGAAATGACAGAAACTATTGGAGAACCCATCATTGTTCAAGGGATTGTATAAACTTTATGTTTTCATGTTGTTAAAAAAAAAAAAATAAATAATAATAATAATTTTGATATTAGGTACCTATATATATTCATTAATAAATCTTTCATTTTAGTCAGTTAGAGGTAAAATAAGTAATTATTATTCTTATATATTCGATTCATAAATAAGTATGTATGCATGTATTCTAGGATAGTCATTGTATGTTTTTATATAGCATAGGTAGTATGAAAAGGTGTTCAGAAAGTGAACACTTTTTAAAAGGAGGAAGCAATGTAAAGATATGGAGTGAATCATCACCAACTTTGCATCTAATTATTTGTAGTTCTCATGGGCGACGAGATTACGTTGAGAGATTATTGAATATTTCTGACTCTGTGGAATGTCTAAAAATATTTACTTTTCTCATCAAATTATCTGGTCGAACCAAGGGTTGTGCAAATAATACGATGACCGTTCATCGGTCGTTGGAAGATGATTCACCCCAACTAGAAGTCTTCGACACAGAGATTAGGATATTCAGGAGTTAGTTGGTAGTCAGTCTTAAGCAGAGTAGGTTGTAAGAAAGCATTCGGTTTTAATAAAGTTTGTGTTCAATTAAATTGACGACGAGTTTAATTTGTTGAATCTTCTGAAATCCAAATCACCCGTTAATAGTGAAGTGAGCAGATGTACTGACAGTAGAAGTCTACAGGCGATTCGAGGTGATCAACGCAACCAAAGGCCTCTTTAAGGTAGGTGCTGGTTTCACTACACAATCTGTAGACTTATTGGAGTTTTGCCCCCAAACAAGCCCCCGAACAAGAACCCGCGTGTGCAACATAAATTGCTATTTAAGGAAGGTAAACGAAGAAATATTACAGAAACTTTAAATAATAAAAAATATACATTTTTACCCAAGTTATTGGACTTTTGTCCGCCCGCTCCTGTGTAGATGCATGGAGCATGCTCTCCGGCATGCAGCGCAGGAGATCAAAATCCAGGTTGCGCTTGGGCCCGTTTATCTCGGAAAACGGTCAAATTTTAGAGCAAAATCATTAGGACCATTTTTTGTAAATAATGAACTGATCTTCATTTTTCACTAAACAAAAATATTCTCTAAATGTTATATTTTAGCAGATATTGGCGGAAAAACGATTTTTGGAACCTTTAGGGCTTTTTCTCCCCCGTACAAGAAATTTTTTTACAGAACTTTTTCTTATTTAAAATTACCTGTCAATCCCGACAAATTAATATAAAAATTACATTGGTGAGCGATTTTGTCAAGGTTGGACCCTTCATTTATTGGACTATAAGTTATTTTCTGTCGTCATAAACAACTCATATCCGTGACTATCACAGAAAATAATTTTTAGATTATAAAAACCCCCGTGATATTGTTTTAGCGTTGCGCCCGATAAAAATGATATTAAAATATCAAAACTGGCTGGCGAATAATTTAGAGTTTCGGTTTCGAACGCTTCCCACACAATCTTCCTGCTATTAAGGATAGATTGGTTGCAAGTGGGTGAACTTATGTTCTGCAAGGGGATAACAATAATGTATTAGCAGAGTGACAAACTAATGGTTTATCTTTTAAACTAACAAAAAAAAAGGAAACCAGGTTGCTTACCAATATACTAAAATTCCCTCTGCTTAATCTTCTATAATTTTATGTAAGACCTTTAAAATCATAGCAAACGGTGGAAACGTATACTTATATAGATTTTTCCATGATATAGTGAGTGCATCAACAATTAAACAATAAGGATCTCTATGCCATGAACAGAACTTTTCACATTTAGCATTTATTTTCTTTTGGATGGTATATACGAGGCGTAAAGCCAAATATTTTTCTGTTCGCACAATTTTGCTAAATTATGTAATTTGTTAAGTTGCGCTCCACTCATTTTATTAACATATGAGATCGCTGTTGTATTGTCTATTCTCAACCAGTTTTCGCAATTTACTTTAACTCTTGCAAAACAGCGAAGGTCTATAAAATTGCCAGTAAATACAAATAGTTCATAATATGTTCTTTTCTTTTAGCACGATTCCAAAGACCCTGTGCAGTTTGACCTGCACAAAATATACCCGAACCATGCTTCGAAGTATCAGGAAAAATTATTAAATTCAAATCGAATTTGAAATGTCTTATGGGATTTTTAGAACTTAAATTATTTATCGACCATTTAAATTTGTGTTTAATTTATCGGGTAAAAACATAATTTTATCCAAATCGCCGTTACTTTTAGACAGAGCTATGTTTTTATCTGTCTCCAACTGCTTTTGTGTAAAGCCAGCTGTGCGAAAGAACTGATTGAATTTAATTTCTTTCCCAACAAAGATTTTATTTTGTTAATTAACATAATTTTCTTATGTTCTGGTAATTCCAACAAGTAATTACTAGAGTTTATAATAACTCTATATAATATTTAGTACTAGGTGTTGAACTACTTTTTTCAAATATTTAGTACAACCCATGGTATTGTAAACGATCAATAATCTTTCGCAAATTAGATAAACAATGTTCAAATGAATTGACGAAATACAAAAAATCATCTAAATAAAAGTTATAGAACTCCTTGCTATCTTAAGCTCTGTACTACTATCCTCATAATTTTTGTAAAATGAAAAGGACTCGTACAAAGTCCAACGGCAAACCAGTTAACTGATACAATTTGTTATTGTAAGAAAAACTCAATATTTGCTGCTACTTTTAGCTACTGGAAAATTTAAAAAATATATACATCCTTTAGATCCCAGTGGGCATCTAAATGAACCGGGACTAAGTAATTTAGTCGCTTTTCTGGTGTTCTCCATTTTCAAACAGTTGGTGAAAATAATTTATTGAATTCTGTATAGCAATATGTAACTGTGTTGCGTTATTTTTAGTTACCTTTGGCACAAATTTTTGCTTTGGCTGACTATAGAAATGCAATTCGTAACCCTTAATGCAGCTCAACTACAAAGGTAAACGATTTCCATATTTGTTAGAAACTTTAAGACGACCAGCACTTACCTCTGGAATTAATATTGCTGTGTTGTCGTCGTTCAGACTGCATGTTTACAGGTGACCTGCGTTAAGTTTTCGCTGAAGGCCTGAATCTTGTTTGTATCGCTGCAGCTCGGTTGTGAGTCTGCGAGATTACAACTCGATTTTTGGGCCTATGCTGTCGCACCTCGAGCGCCCATCTGCGCCTGTGTAGCCCTGAGGTGGTGAATGTTTCCAGTTATAATACTTAAACCACTCCTCCTTTGACGAAATATTGGATAGAGTTTTTCCAATTACAGTTATTGCAGTCCCTAACTGGTTCTGCGAGTCCAGAATAAGATTGTCTCTTTTGAGACTAATCTGGCAAAAAGCTTTTATTTCGGGGTTCAGTTTTGGTGCGGTAAAGGAGGAAACTTCGCTAGACGCGTATTTTGTTAAGCTATAATTTTTTAGTCTCCTTTCCGACCTCTGTACTGATCCAGTTATTCTATTGTTTTTCAATATCTGGATGCAGATTTACCACTTCTTCGATTTTTGAGATTGGATACTTCCCCAGTAAATCCGCAGTTCTTTCAATTAGGAACTCTTGCGTGTTTGATGCATGAAGAGTGGTTCGATTTCGAATTTGTTAATGGGTAATTATTTCGAAGATACGAGAATCTCCGATGCTAATTAGTCTGACAAGGCTAGTAATTTACTTCTCGAATGACTAATTGCAATTTTTTCTTCTTTTAAGAAGTTTGAAATTATTTACTTTTAAGATAAGTAATATGCATAATGTTTTAATTTTTATAAAATTTAAATCAATAAGATCCATTTATGTAACTGCTTCACTGCCTGTGTGAATTTCGGTTGCTAAAATCCGAATGAAGTTATGTAATTGCAGATGTTTCACCTCTTGTGTGAACTCGTATTGCTAATCAAAATTTATCTTAAATATGTTATCTAGATCTTGTTAATTGCCTAGCTGTGTTACTTACAAACAAAGGCGGATGGGCCCACCGGGATACTGGGAAATTTCCGGCTGGATGTGGGCCGGTAGCGATTGACTGAATTTTTAAATTTTATAAATATTAAAAACCTAAAAATTTAATTTTTAAATATCTTAAATTCTTAAATTGATAATGTTGACATAATAAAACGTCACCAAATCTGTGCAATAGAAAATGGAAATGACCTATAAGTAGTTTGTGAATGAACAAGACTACTTCCGCAATTTCGGCAGAGAAGGGTACGTATAATACGTCACGTATATCTTTGTCTCACTATAATTAACTTTCAATAATTAAGTAGGTACCATTCGCAACGAAGCAAACATGTGTAAATTTTGAGAGTTTGGCAGAAAATCTAAAATTTTACATTATTTACGTTCTTTGCGTTCTTTACATATTTTTTACGGTATAAACGTAAAAAACTCTTGTAAATGTGTAAATGCCCTGAATTTCGGCACGAAACCTGCCATGGAAGGCGTTTTTCTACCCTATGCTCGCCTACTAATGTTATTCCTTTTTACACTTTATTATAATAATGTACCTATAATTTTAAAGTGTTTAAAAAAATTGTTCTATTAATTTTGCTCCCTTCACATTTTGCTCTGTGCACCGCCCACATATGCCCTGCAAGACACCACAAAAATGCTTTCCTGACTCGAAGTTGTAGTTTTACTGCAACCACATCACATATAAAGTATAAAATCGGAGGCACTTTTATGTGATAGCTTTTTGAAATGAAGGCCATTTTAATTTTAAAATGGCGCGTGGACCCGGACAGTCGCGGATAGTAAATCGGTGATATTTCCAGTTCTATTTGAGATATTTAAATGAAATAAAAATCATTTAACAGCTTAATAAACGTTTAATGGTATAGGTTTAAATATAAAAACAGATAAAAAATAATGTTAAATAAAAATAATTATTGCAAATTGAATACCTTTATTTTTGTGTATCTACATAATATTAAAATATGAAAAAGATTTTCGATTAAATTTGAATAATCTGATTGCTCCAAGAAAGGTTCGGAAATATGGGTTGTATCTTTAATGTTTTCAAATTTTTTTATTGAGTACCTATACCTATGTTTAATGTTTGTTTTTTATATTTTATATCAAATGATTAATATAAGAGTAACTAGGTAGGTATATAAAAAAAATGTTAATTTAATTTCCCATGTTATGTGATTATGTGAATAAATAATGATTGGTATTGTAGACACGAGTATTGTGCTTTTTGTATGACTGCACCGCACGGGGCGCCTACATCCACCCCCGCTGTGTCCCCAGACACTCACGCACATGATGCCAGCCGTGGCCCCCCATGATCAAGTAATTAATAGCGGTTTATTTATCCGTGCTCTCCGTGTTGCAACAGACGCAGTGGCGGCGGCGGTGGCGTGGCTGTGGTAGGCCAGAGAATTGAATTTCGGGGGTAGAAGCCCCAAGTCACTCGGGAGTACAAGTTTGATTGTTTTGCTGGTAATTTGGTTGATACGTTGTTGATTGAAAATTTATCACTTTAGCGGGTTAACACATTCTGTTAATGCTGTATTGCACTTCTGTGATTTACAATGTCAACTAGGACCAAACAATGCAATATTTGATTAGTGAAAACCATGAAGTTTTAAGTATAAGTTGCGTTTAGTTAAGCTATGGTCTATCTATTGCGTTTGGTCGGAGCGATAAGACGACGCGTCTAAACGCGTATTTCGCTTACGTGTATTTTAATGATAGTGGTCTATGTATTGCGTTTAGACGAAGCGCGTTTCGGTAAGACGCTGCGTCTAGAAATCGTGTTGCCTGTGGGGCAATCGAGACGCCGCGATTCAGAAGTCGCGGAGTATTCGTACTGCATTTAAATATGTCAAAGGGCTATAGATTGAAATTTTGTCATGCTGAAGATGAACTACTAATTGCAAAACAGCTATAAACTATAAGGCAAAAACGCGAATTACAAAAATCTGAATATTAGAGATAAAATAATATGATCAGAAATTTTTGAAAACTTTAATAAGATGCTGAAACATCCTTCATTTTATGTTATTTATTTTATTTCTTTGTTTCTTTTACATAATATAAGATCATCATCTTCTCCATCTTTTATCCAACCATAAGCAGAGCTGGGCATGTATTTAAGTATTGTACTTATAATTTAATATTTAAATAATTTTCCCAGTAATTGTAATTATACTTAATTGTCGTACAATGATTGGTAAAGTAATTTGTAATTATATTTAAATACATATTTCAAAATGTATTTGTAATTTGTATTTGAAATAAGTATTTAAATACGTTTACAAGTACTTAAGTACAAATATTTGTACTTAAGTACTTTTATGTACCCAAAAATCCAGAAATAATATTTATAAATTATGTTTCTTCCATAATATCTATCATCTTTGACGACTTTTTCCAAATTAATTATTTAATAAATAAGTAATTGTACTTACAAGCGTAGAAAGTACAAAAGTAATTGTAATTATACCTACTTAAGTACTTTTTAACGATTGTATTTGTAATTATACATAAATACAAAAACTTTCATTTAATTGTACTTTGTACTTAAATACATTTTTTGTGTACTTAATGCCCAGCTCTGACCATAAGTATTAGTATCCATCGTCTGAAATTCAGAAGCTGTAATGAGGGCAGTACTAAATCGCGTGCTTTAAAACGTGAAAGATAGATTAAACGTAGCGTCTAATCGTATCGTTTACTCGCTGCGAGAAAACGCAATAGATAGACCATAGCTTGTAGCAAAACTAGGGGTCTATTCTGTAGCTTGCGACAGCTTGCGGTGGTCATTGGAACCATAGCATAATGACATCATATCATGTCTTTATCAAAGAGCCACCCCAAGGGCTGTTTTCATATCGAGGAGCTTAGCTTTATCATTTATGGTGCGAGCTTAGTTTTTCTTTAAAAAAAATGGAGAAATAAAGATTAATTTTAAAAATACAAATTTGAACTATTGTTTTTAAATTTCCCGTATACAGGCTGTTCATTCTAAGTGCCCACCATTGCTATCTTGAGAAGTATAAGAGCTACGAAGTTGGTTAAATTTGTAAACAATTTCTATTTTATATGACTACTTTAATGAACGAAACAAAAAAAATTAGATCAGTGGTTCTCAAACTACGGGGTGCAACTTTCTTATTTCAAATGGGTACTTTTTTTATTCGCTTATTAGATTCAGTATTTTTTTCTGAATTCATACCCTGGCATAGAGCACTGCAAGGCCCGGCCCGGCCCGGACGGGCCACGGGCTACCCGGCCCGTGGGCCGGGCCTGGGCTTAATTTCTTTTAAGTATAGTGGGCTTCGGGCCTAGCCGGGCCTACCATATCACGGGCTTGGGCCTAACCGGGCTTACTATTTATTGTACTATGACGGACTTGGGCCGAGCCGGGCCTGTTATGCTACGGGCTTGGGCCGAGCCGGGCTTGGGCCGCTTCGGGCCTGTTATGCTACGGGCCTGAGCCGAACCGGGCCCGATATGCTACGAGCTTGAACTGAGCTGGGTCTGTTATGCTGCGAGCATAGGCCGAGCCGGGCTTTTTAAATTAAAATTTGCCGCTACCGCACATGTACTACCTATGTTTATCGAAATCTTATTTTTAAGTTATAGGTATATTACAATAATTTCCTACAATTACTAAGAACAAATTTGGACGTACCTACCCAAACTTATTTTAGAGGTTTAGTTAGACTGAGCCAAGTCGGGCCGGGCCGGACCGGGCTTCCAAAAATCATGGGCCGGCAGGGCTGAGCCGAGCCTGGCCGGGCCGAGCTTCAAAAAATCATGGACCGGGCAGGGCCGGGCTTCGAAAAACCATGGGCCGAACAGGGCCGGGCTTCGAAAAACCATGGGCCGGGCTTCGAAAAACCATGGGCCGGGCTTCGAAAAACCATGGGCCGAATAGGGCCGGGCTTTGAAAAATTATAAAAGTAAAAACAACAGTGAAACTAGCAATGTGTTCGAAAAAAATTCCACTAATGAGCTGATACCAACTGAAACTTCTCAAAATGAACAAGCGCCAACGGCGCCAACCAACATTATTGAAACTAACAGTGTAAACAAACCTCCTATAACCTCTAACTTAAATAAAACTGTTTCTCAGAAAAACACAAAATTAAAGAAAAATAATAATTCTCAAAAACATAAAATTATTACCGGCGAAATGCCCGCTAAAGATGGATTATTACAAGCTGCATCTAGTCATTCATTCATCCACGTATTTAATCTACATCCGGACACAACAGCTGAGAATGTAAAAGATCACTTGATTCACAAATTTCCGGAAGTTGTGGTGCAGAAGTTACATTCTAAGCGAGAATTTTACTCTTCATTCAAAGTCACGGTGGAATCTAATAAATATGAAGAAGCAATAAATCCTACAATTTGGCCCAAAGGAACAAAATTAAATAGATTTTTTCACTGGCGCGACAAGAAGAAAATAAATCAGTAACAACTACAAATTGTCAGATCACATTATTTCATATAAATATTCAATGTCTATCGAACAAAATTAATGAAATTTCTTTGTTTTTAGATAAACTCAATATTGATTTGCTGTCTTACCGAGCATTGGCTTAATGATACAGTATTAAAGAAAGTTAATATACCAGGATATATCTTAGCTAATTTATATAGCAGAACTACAAACATACATGGTGGTGTTGTACTGTTCTCCAAATCTGATTTAAAATTTAAAAAACTTTGTTTACATGAATTTTGTATGGAATTTCATGCGGAATTTAGTGGAGTTGTTCTACAAAATAGCAATACTGCTGTTGTTGGGATATACAGGTCATGTAAGGGTGAATTCAATTTATTCCTAGACAAACTTGAATATATGCTTACATATTTGGTTGATAAATACAACAACATTATCTTGATGGGGGATTTCAATATTAATTTTTTAGTCAAGTCTTCATCTCTAAATGATTTTATATGTCTTCTTAAATCGTTTAATCTAGATATACAAATTTTTGAAAACACTAGAGTTACTGCACATTCTGCTACTTGTATTGATAACATTATTACAAATTTAAGCACTGACGAAATCACATGTGAAGTTTTTGATCCAGGTCTGTCTGATCACTGTGGGCAAAGTATTACATTTTTCCAAAACAAAAACTATTCCACAAAAAGTTTTAAACGAGTAATAACTAAAAGTGGTATTGCCAAATTAAGGGAATCTTTAAATCATTTTGATTGGAATATTTTTGAAGACACAAATATTGATATAAACTCGTCAACAAACTATCTTATAAAGTCCATAGAATTTTATGTCACTAATTATTTTCCTAAGAAACAGATTGTGCGTGAAAAGATGGCTGTTCCATGGTTTAATAATTATCTTCGGAAGTTCAGAGACTTTCTACACAGCGTAAAACATCGTTTTAACATTATTAAGGATACTGAATTATTTTCTGCTTATAAACGCCTAAAAAATGTTTATAAAAATGAAATATCACATGCTAAAAAACTAGCATATGATAATTTTATTTTAAAATCTAATAACAAGTCTAGGGATTGTTGGAAAATTATTAATTTCGAAAGAAATAACTGCAAAAGTAAGATCAATACCAATATTTCGCCTGATGAATTTAATAATTTTTTTAGTTCAATAGCTGAAAATATTGTAAATTCTCTTCCTCAATCCAATAATTGCGTAAGCGATTTATTATCGTTGATTAATTCACCTACTATTTCATTTTTTATGTTCCCAACTACTCCAGAAGAGGTAATGGACACTATTTTTAAATTAAACGATTCTACATGCTTGTATTTTTATAATTTAAATAGTAGAATTATTAAAGAAATAGCGGATATTCTTGCTGTTCCCCTTAGTGTTTTGTTTAACCGATATTTTATGGAAGGTGTATTTCCTAATAGTTTTAAGATATCTAAAGTAATACCAATATTTAAAAAAGGAAATGATACTGATCCAAATAATTATAGACCCATATCAATTATTCCTATATTTGGAAAAATATGTGAGATTCTTGTTAAAAATAGATTGTCAGCATATTTAGAGAAAACAAGTATACTAAATGAACAACAATTTGGCTTTAGAAAATCACATTCTACCTCTTTGGCTTTGCAGCAGCTTATTAAAAACGTAGTTGACAATCTCGAAAACGGACAACATGCTGCTCTTACTTTATGCGATTTGTCAAAGGCGTTCGATTGCGTTTCTCACAACTTGCTTGTTCAAAAATTATGCGCCAATGGAATAAGAGGAGTAGCTTTAGATTTTTTTGGCTCTTATTTAGAAAATCGACAACAATGTGTTATCATTGACGACACAGTTTCTGATCTTGCTCATATTGAACATGGCGTTCCACAAGGTTCAGTTTTGGGTCCCATACTATTTATTATCTACATAAATGATTTGTGCAACTTCTTAAATCCTCAAAAATTTATTCTTTACGCTGATGATACCACTATAATAACTTCACATCATGATACGCAAATATTAAATACATTGTCTAGTACCATTTTTGATCAAACTAGAGATTGGTTTATAGCTAATTCATTAAGCTTGAATGAAGATAAATCTCAAAATCTACTTATTAGCTCAAATCGCTCGGTCGCACGTGGTGGAAATGTTAAAATACTTGGTGCATACATTGATGGAAATTTAAACTGGACCATGCAGGTTGACAGTCCGTGCAGTAAACTTGCTAGCGTTATTTTAATTTTAAGAAATTTGAAACAAGTACTTTCATTACAACAGTTAAGGAGTACATATGTGGCGCTTTTTCAGAGTCAATTATTATATGCAATTATATTATGGGGTAACTCATCACATGCCATTAAAGTTTTTCAACTACAAAAGAAAGTAATCCGGTTAATAGCTAGTGTGGGTTACAGAGAACCTTGCCGCAAATTGTTTATGGAATTAAACATTCTTCCGCTGCCATGCCTGTATATCTTAGAAACAGTATTATATATTCATAAACATAAAAATCTATTTATTAAGAATAGCGAAATTCACCATTATAATACTAGAACAAATTAGGTAAACATATCACTTACCAATTTCATTAACTAGTCTAGACTATGAAAAATTCAAGACACATATTAAAAAATATCTAGTCAATAATTGTTTTTACTCAGTCCAAGAACTTCTGTGAGCTGTGATTAAGCCAATGCTTTTTTATTATTTTTATTTTTCATGTGTTTATCGTTACTTTTAATCTCTTAAGAATTGTACTGATACCTATATATATATATATATATATATATATATATATATATATATATATATTCTATTAAATGAGGAAGGAATTGTATGTTTTTACGGTCATGCTATCTCGAAAACGGCTCTAACGATTTTCTCGAGAGTTGGTACATAAGAGGTTTTCTACCTCAGGAATCTAACGGACTAACTCAAATTTTCCAGAAAACTCGTTTTCAGCGAGTTTTTCGATTTTCTCGGGAGTTGGTATATAAGAGGTTTTCAACCTCAGGAATCTAACGGACTAACTCAAATTTTCCAGAAAACTCGTTTTCAACCTCAGGAATCTAACGGACTAACTCAAATTTTCCAGAAAACTCGTTTTCAGCGAGTTTTTCGCTGTTCAAAAACACACTAGGCCACGGCTATGCCACGTCTACTCGAATATTTTACTGTATACACTTCTGAGCGTATCTAATTGCCGGGATGTGACTCTACCTATGGCCATACCTATTAAATAAAATTTTTGATTCCCATATAAATTCTTACCTTATGTGAGGTGGTCAAGAATGGTACCTATGGACATACGTATTAAATAAAATTTTTGATTACCATATAAATTCTAACCTGACGTTAGGTAGTCAAAACCGGTACCTGTGGCCATACCCATTAAATAAAATTTTTGATTCCCACATAAAATCTTACCTAATGTGAGGTGGTCAAAAACTCTACCTATGGCCATACCTATTAAATAAAATTTTTGATTCCCACGTAAATTTTTACCTGATGTGAGGTGGTCAAGAATGGTACCTATGGCCATACCTATTAAATAAAATTTTTGATTCCCACATAAACTCTTACCTGATGTGAGGTGGTCAAGAACGGTACCTATGACCATACCTATTAAATAAAATTTTTGATTTCCACATAAATTATTCCCTTATGTGAGGTGGTCAAAAACTCTAACTATGGCCATACCTATTAAATAAAATTTTTGATTCCCACATAAATTTTTACCTGATGTGAGGTGGTCAAAAACTCTACCTATGACCATACCTATAAAATAAAATTTTTGATTCCCATATAAATTCTTACCTCATGTTAGGTGGTCAAAAACGGTACCTGTGGCCATACCTATTAAATAAAATTTTTGATTCCCACATAAATTCTTACCTGATGTGAGGTGGTCAAAAACTCTACCTATGGCCATACCTATTAAATAAAATTTTTGATTCCCACATAAATTCTTAACCGATGTGAGGTGGTCAAGAATGGTACCTATGGCCATACCTATTAAATAAAATTTTAGATTCCCATATAAATTCTTACCTGATGTGAGGTAGTCAAGAATGGTACCTATTAACTCTTTCCGGCCCAGGAAAATGAGGGAATAAAAACGCCTAGATGCACAAGAAAAAAAGTGTGTTCTAAACTAATTTTTTTTCTAATAAAATATAAAAGCATATAAAATAATGTCTTATAAATATTTAAAAAATAATAATAAGTCCTGCAGCTATCCTTTAAGGATGTGGTATGCCCTATGTACCACGATACATTTAGAACAAAATAAAATTTCAGTAATTTGGTAAAGAAATAATTGAATTTCCAGTATCTACCTATAATTCTTTCCAGAGTTATGAAATTTTTGGGAAGCATAAACAGATTTGTCAGGGAAACTATACTATCAAGAATATCATCATCTAAAAATAAGGAAAATATATCATAAGGTGTTGGATTCTCTAAAATTTTAACAATATCTGTAAGATCCGAGTCCGTAGTAAATAGTGAAACAGGGATAGTCATGTATGTTTTGTCCCATTTAGGAATAGGTTCAGGTAGATTCGGGCCGTATTTTTCCGTATGTTGCTTAGTGGAATATTCCAATCAGAATCAGCATCTGAATGTTAAATATTTAACAATTCAAAATTCTTCCAACTCTAGACCCTCGATAACAGTATTATTGTCTTTTTCACTAATTACAGATGAAATATCTGACGGTATTTGATCAAAGAGTTATCAAAATTTATCCGTACTTAAATTTTCCTAATTTGTTATTTTCACAGTGGTATCCTTTTAGGACCACCACAGAAACTTAATTATTAAATCCAATTAATAATAAAAAATACTACACAGCACTCCGATAGTTTACTAAGGGTAAATTGTAAACATTGACACTAAAATACTGTCTATTTTCACTATATAAATAATATTTAAACACAGTTCTTCTTATCATGTTGCAAAAACCAAGCCTCAGACAGAAATGATCGTCATATTTAAAGTTCAAGTTGAAACTTGAAAGGTTTTTGAACTAAAATTCATTGGCTACAAGCTAAAGAATATGTTAAACTAAGTGGTACTAATTTTGAGCTACAGTGCCGGAAAGGAAAAAATATTTTATAAGTGGTACAGAAAATGTACCAATGAACGACATAAATTTGAACGAGTTAAATAAAATTTTTGATTCCCATATAAATTCTTACCTGATGTGAGGTGGTCAAGAATGGTACCTATGGCCATCCTATTAAATAAAATTTTTGATTCCCACATAAATTCTTACCTGTTGTGAGGTGGTCAAGAACGATACCTATACCTAAATAAAATTTTTGATTCTCACATAAATTTTTACCTGATGTGAGGTGGTCAAAAACTCTACCTATGACCATACCTATTAAATAAAATTTTTGATTCCCATATAAATTCTTACCTGATGTGAGGTGGTCAAAAACTCTACATATGGTCATACCTATTAAATAAAATTTTAGATTCCCATATAAATTCTTACCTGATGTGAGGTGGTCAAGAATGGTACCTATGGCCATACCTATTAAATAAAATTTTTGATTCCCATATAAATTCTTACCTGATGTGAGGTGGTCAAGAATGTTACCTATGGCCATACCTGTTAAACAACATTTTTTGATTCCCCCATAAAATCTTACCTGATGTGAGGTGGTCAAGAATGGTACCTATGGCAATACCTAATGCATAATAATACCGTACCAGATGTTTATCAAGATGAAGATTTTTCTTTGAAAATTTGGAAGCCTTTACATTAGAGATTCTTCAAATTAGCTTTTAATACTTAAAATCATTTACTTCTGTTTGTTATGTTTTACTGCTGGTTTTTCAAAAATTTATTAATCATTTGTTATTTTAAAATTTATTATTTTGTATAATTTATTAAATAATATTTATTGTGTTAAAAATGTTTTAATTTTATTTTAACTAAGTACCTAACCATTCCAACATCCTTTTAAATAGGTAGTCAATTGATCAAAAAATGAATTCACAAAAAAAACACACAAAAATGATGTTTAAAGACAATTTTATAATTTATTTTCATCGGGGATAGATAAAAGTTAAGATGACCGGAAAAATACATACATGCAATTTTTAGTCATTTTATAGCAAAAGATAAAATAAGATATAAAACAAAGCGAGAGTTTGGCTAATGATACCAGATCGTAGATCGGCATCCCGATATTATATATATATATATATATATATATATATATATATATATATATATATATATATATATATATATATATATATATATTTTTTTTTTTTGACTTGCCTTAAGTTGTATTACAATTAGTGTGGCCAATAAAGAATTATTATTATTATTATTATTATAGACCGGGCAGGGCCGGGCATTGTTTTTATTTTTAAAAATCGGGCCGGGCCGATCCGATCCGGGCCCAATGCTTCGGGCTGTCCGGGCTTTGGTAAAATTTGAAATTATCGGGCCGGGTTGGGCCGGGCCTATAATAGTCGGGCTTCGGGCGGGCCGGGCTTCAAAATTACGGCCCGTGCTTCAAAATTACGGCCCGTGCAGTGCTCTACCCTGGCATAACAAAAACATGAGAAAAACGCTATTGAAAATTATGATAATTTAATTAAAATTTGATTGTTACAAGAGTGCTATGGAAGAAAACAATTGAATATTTGTTACATATTAATTGTTATTTGGTAATGAAAAAGATTCTTTGATTTTAATCAGGAGATCAGGACCGCTACTGAGTGTATGTATGAGTTCAGGGTACTAAGTACTCAGTATAGTAGGGTGTAAGGTGGCGGTAACTACGGACACGTGTATCGACCTTATTTGGTCTGATCAGTGTAGTATACTAAAATCTTTTTCACTAACAATAATTAATATGAAACAAATATTCAATTGTTTTCTTCCATAGCACTCTTGTAACAATCAGATTTTAATTAAATAATCATAATTTTCAATAGCGTTTTTCTTATGTTTTTGTTATGCAACGGTATAAAACTAATATCTCGTTGAATGCAGAAAAAAATACTGAATCGAATAACCAAATAAAAAAAAATGTCCAAATTTGAAATAAGAAAGTTGCACACCGTAGTTTGAGAACCACTGATCTAATTTTTTTTTGTTTCGTTCATTAAAGTAGTCATATAAAATAGAAATTGTTTGCTAATTTAACCAACTTCGTAGCTCTTATAGTTCTCGAATTAGCAATGGTGCGCAACTTAAAATGAACAGCCTGTATAAGTAGACTGCCATCACTATCAACCAAACTCATGCTGTATTAAAAAGTCAAATCTTGATTCATACGAATAATTTGCTTGTTTTATATGACGTCACTCCTATATGGATTCGAATTGTATTTATTTAATTATTTATTGATTCTGTATTCTTTTGTTTTTTCAGGTAAGGCAATATTCCTGTTTGCACAATCATACTACACGTATTAATAGTACCTACATATCAACTAAAAATCCAGGTAGGAAATTTTAATGTTACTCGCATGTACTTAATATAATTGCAAAATCATCAAACTGACATTTTTATAACAAACATGTATTATCTGACGATTCAAAAAGATATATTCTTTTGTACAAAGTAATAATTATATTACCATTCAGTAATAATTATTTAAAATCTGACATGCACCGATTACCAACACGTTGGTCGTATGGTCGCAATATTATTATGTGATTTTCGAGTACTGATAAGGACCGTGCAAGAAAATAGTTAAACTTACGGCTTTGAAATTTCGCATATTAGGTACGAATATTTTTGTTGTATTTATTTAGAATATTGCACTTAAAGATTTACTGTAGGTGTAATTATATCATTAAGTAATTCTATACAAGTTTTACAAAATCTCTAAAATTTACTCAACATCATTTCCTGTGAGACAATTATTATTATTTAAAAAATTAAGAATGTAACTGCATATGAAAAAATCCGACGTGGCCATCACACAACCTTCCGCCATATCTAAACTTTAAACAGAAATGTATACGTACAATCCGGTGCCCAATTAAAATATACAAATAAAAATCTAAAATATTCAAACACAGAAATTTGCATCACCTAAATAAAAAGATTCATTCACAGGAAAACTCTGCTGTTTTGAAGCCATCCTCCGTTTAATTACTACATTTAATATCTTACTTAGGACTTATATAGCGCTAGTATGCCAACTTGTCACCTGTCTCACCTGTCAATATTTTTTACGCAGAAACAAAAATCAATCGATCATGGATTACAAGATAAAACGTTTAATTTGATAAATTTATTTTTTAAATTTTATTGCAGTTCTTTAATGCTATAAGATAAAGACAATTTTTTTATAACGTAAGTTGCAAATAACTTTTCCTCTTATTCTTATTACAAATAAATACTATATTTTTCCAAATTTATATACAATTTTTACAATTAACCTTTTCAATCTTCAAAAAATATCACTTCCGATGAAGATATTTGTACCAAAATCTAAGGAGCTCTTCCAATTTATATACAAATGTTAAATACCAAATATCAAAATTTTCGGGTAATTCGTATTTGAGTTATGCGACTAACACCCGGCCTTGACCACACACACACACACACACATACATACATACACACACACACATACACACAGACATCATCGTGAAACTATCAAAAATGAGTTGTAAGGACCCTAATTCGTGCTCATCCACTAAAAACTCACTACCCGATTTTTTGCATGATTCCAATACCTTCCTTTACAGGTAAGCGGAAGGTAAAAATTTGAATTTGTTAAACAAAAGAAACGCTGATGAGTGCAGCCAGCACTCGAAACATCCAACAAAACGTAGTATTTGTAAAACTAACTCCTCGTATTTCCACTCTATGCCAGTTAGTCCAGTAAATTTATACATCACAGCATGCGTCAAATCCAGTAGTTCTGATTTTTTGCAGACTTGTTTATGATGTTGGCCTAATGAATAATCCAAGTTTGTGACCTCGAGCGCCGAACGCAACTTTGTCAAAAATCGAAAAAACCGCGAAAAAATCGTTTTTTTTTCAAAATTTGGCGATTATAACCCTACAGGACTAGTTTTTCAAAAAACTTCTTAGGACGTTTTTAAAGTAGACTAAATTTGCAACAATTTAAGGCCAACCGCAGCTCCGTACGTCCAATAGTTACCGAGATATGGCACTTCTAAAATTAACAATTTTTTCCTAAAAATAAAAGTTGAAATATTTTTGCTTTTTTCGTAATTTTTGTGTTCAATTAACTGTAATTTCTGAACAGGAGAACTTAGTAGAATCTTTCACAAGAGCAACTATGGACGACTGTACACATGTGAAACGAGTGGTCAATCAGTCAAAAATTTAAAAAATGTATCAAACATGATGCAGGGAGCTTTGATTTATGTAGAAAAGTAGTGCGAGAAAGAGGGATTGTCAGTTAGCCTAACAAAAACCGCAATCGTATGATTCACGAAGAAAGAACTAAGAATAAGAATAGTCTTAAAGTTAAAACAGTTAGCATAACATATAAGTCGATTTTTGCTGCAGAATAAGTATTAAGAATTATTTCTCCAGCATAAACCGACTCATAAAATAATTTCTTGCTTAAATCTTAAAACAAAATTTCAGTCTGAAATTCGAATGCATTTTTAAGCGTGTCCAGACAATTCATCGCAGGAAAATTCATCGCGGAAAGTTAATCGCAGAAAAATTCATCGCGGGGAAAATTCATCGCGAGGTAAATTAATCGCAGGAAAGTTCATCGCGGGGAAAATTCATCGCGAGGTAAATTAATCGCGGGGAAAATTCATCGCGAAGTAAATTAATCGCGGGCAAGTTCATCGCGGGAAAGTTCATTGCGAGGTAAATTAATCGCGGGAAAGTTCATCGCGGACATGTTCATCGTAAGGAAAATTCATCGCGAGGTAAATTAATCGCGAGAAAGTTAATGGCGAAATAAATTAATCGCAAGGTAACTTTATAACGTAAAAGTTCATCGCGAGGATACTTAATCGCAGTATCCTTATAATATCATACCATTATACGTATTTCCAATAATTGTTCATAAAACACAACATTGTGATTTATTTGTCTGCAAGAATTTACGGGTGATGAATTATGTCTGAAATTAATTTTTTTGCTATTAACTACTATCCTCGCGATGAACTTTTACGGGCTAAAGTGTAGAATAGGGTAATGGCTTAAATTGAGGCGTGATTTTGCAAAACTTGTTAAATCCATATTTAAAAAAATTGAGTTAGAGATGTCGTTGCATTCAGAAAATTGTGTACTATAAGTGGGTCTACACTAGATTCTTCAAAAGTCACTATAGCCAGTATTTTTTGTGTGTTAAAAATCATGTATATCTGCAAAACTTTGTAAATCCACGGCATGTTTGAATTCAAAACTGTGTAAGTCCATTTGACATTTTTGTATCAAAACTTTTTAAATCACAGTTAAAATGTCCGCAAAATCAGACTGGCGTATTCAAAACTGTGTACATCCCCAGTGAATTTCTAACCTCTAAATACGAATAAATTTTGTTTGAAAAATAATGTCTGCAGTTTGGTTGCACTTTACTTTAATAAAAATAATAAGAAATAGTTCCAATATGGAAAATGAAGTTATTTTTCATGAAGGAAAGGGAAGAAAAAAGAAAAAGAGTCAAAAAACTGGAGATAAGCATAAAATAGCTAGGTAAGTTGTAGGAAATGCTTAACCCTAAAGTTATTAATTTTTTGTTTGTTTTTCTTTGCTAATTTTTTGTTGCCATTTAGACACAAGGTGACAGGATTTCCAAAATTACCGCAATGTGAACATAAGATGAAAACTTTTGAGTGTAAATCACTTTCAATGCAAGACATACGACGATTTCATGCAGCATTTTATATTTTATATTCAGTCATAATTTATTTAATTTCTTTTGTTTATGTACCTATAATATATTTATATAACATAAAAACATACTTACTCGATGTTAACAAAATAATTATTTAAAGTTTTATTCCGTATCTACCTTTTACAGTTAGTAAATTAATCCAAGAGAACTTTGAAGTTATTAAACGTCCAAATAATAGAAATAATTTAGTAAATAACTGGTTTACCGAATCTCTTACAAAAATACAGTGTCTTAAAACCATAGCTTCTTGCACTAATAATAAACAAGATGTAGACAATTATAATATTTTTAAAAAGTATTATAGGCGTGAAATTATTAATTGTAAGAAATCATCATACAGCAATATTATACTTAATTCTAATAACAAAGTAAAGGATTGTTGGAAACTAGTGAACTTGGAACGTAATAACAGTAACTCAAATGTAAAACCGAGTCCAGTCATCTCATGTGATGAATTTAATACTTTTTTCACTTCTGTTGCTGATAATATTTTGAAGGAATTGCCAAGCAATAATTATAATGTTCGCGATTTTCTGTTAAATCCTCGAAACTTGCATATACATTTTGAACTATCAGAAATTCGGGAACATAAATGCTATACTATCTTTAAATAACTCTAAATGTTCTGATATCTATGATATTAACATTGGAATTATTAAATATTGTCTTAATGAATTAGTTCAACCGTTGACGTTTATTTTTAATCAATGTTTAGTTGAAGAAATTTTTCCCGATTCATTAAAAATTACTAAGGTTTTTCCTCTATATAAAAAAGGTAATAGAGATCATGTAAACAGTTACCGTCCCATCTCCATTGTTCCCATGTTCGCCAAGATTTTTGAGAAAATAATTAAATTAAGGCTAGTGTCATTTTTAGATGAAAATCAAATTTATAACACCAGTAAGTTTGGTTTTCGTAAAAATCATTCTACTATACAAGCTATTCTAAGAATTGTACAAGATATCGTTGAAGGTTTTGAAAAAGGTTGTCACACAGCAATTACACTGTGTGACTTATCTAAAGCTTTTGATAAATGACTTGGCTTACTATATGTTACCGACAGAAATAGTTCAATTTGCGGACGATACTAGTTTAGTTTATTCTAATAAAGATATTCCTGATCTTGAAAACATCTCAGAAATTTATTTGCTAAAACGCAATTGATTATTATTAGTTCAAATAATACTATCTCTAAAGGTAATTTTGTTAAAGTATTAGGTATGACTATAGATGATCGTTTAAATTGGTCAAATCACACTTTGTTACTATCCAAAAAACTAGCAAGTAGGTATCACATTTTTACTTCACCAACTTTATCATATTTTGAATTTAGAATAGTTGTTATCAGTATATTACGGTCTATTTCACTCTTTAATTAATTATGGAATTATTTTGTGGGGAAACTCTTCCCATGCAACTACAATTTTTCGACTCCAGAAGCAAGCAGTTCGTATCATCGTTGGTGCAAAACAAAGAGATCACTGCAAACCTATATTTATTGAATTACGAATATTGTCACTTCCATGTCTTTATATTTATGCTATACTTGTTGAAATGCATAGTAAAAAACATACTTTTCCTTTGTCTTCTGATTACCATGATTATGAGACAAGATCATCTAATCAAATTAGGACTCAACGTTTTAAATTAACTAAATCGAAAGAAAATTCTTTAGACCTTAATTTATTTAATTTTTTGCCATTGCACGTGCAAAATTTAAATCTTACAAAGTTTAAAAGACAATTTCTTTTAAAATACTGTTTTTCTTCAATTCAAGAATATTTAAATCACAGCTTTGTCGAGGGAGACTGGATATGATTGAATAATTTTTTTATTTTTTATTGTTGTTTTTTGCACTTTTGTAATAATTTTTTCCATATGACGTACTATATACATTATAATATATTGTAAAATAGTCAAAATAAATCTATTCTATTAAATCTATACAATTATTTTTTCAATCTATATCGTAATTATTTTTATTTTCAAAACTTATTAAATCCAAATTATGTATTTTCAAAACTTATTACATCCAGTGTGTAGTTGCATAACTCATTAAGTCCAATTTAAAAATTTGAATATCTTCATAAAATATTACACTAGATTCATGAAACTCTGTTTCATTACATATATGCCAATTTGGAAAAATATGAAATCAAAACCAAGTAAATTTAACACTTTGAATAAGAGTAAATAGTTTTTCGCCATTTACTCAAAATGATTTATGATGGATTTAACAAGTTTTGTAAAATCAAAATCATCAGGATTTATAACGATTTTGTTAGTTTTTAGGGTAAAATGTGTGGTTACTGTCAATACTGGTTATGCTAAAAATTAACAGATTAAACATTTGATTTAACGTTTTTATACATTTATGTAACGTATTTTTCACAGATATAAGGCTTTTTATTACCTTTTTTTGTTAGTTTTCGAAATTATTTGACATCTTACATGGTTAAATACAATATTACATTTGTTTTAGATTAATTTGAGGCCTACTGGGGATACCACATTTTAAAAAACGCACTACTGTACCTCAACCTCAAGGATGGTGTGGAAATGAGTATAATTTAGATATGAAATATTTGCACTTTTTACAATTATTGGTAAACGAGTATGATGGGGTTATGTTCAGAATAATGTTAGGCAAGAATATTTTCTAGTTTTATTGTTTTTACTCAATTTTTAGCAATTTTGACATTTTGAGGTTAACCTAAAAAAAATCATTTTTTTCAAAAAATCTTGTTAAAATCACTCTTCCGCGCTTTAATTTTAAGTTATCCAACATCCAGACAGGCTGACTTTTTTGGGTGCAGTAAAGTCTAAAATCGTGAACATTCATCAAAATCACGAACTGTTAAAAATGATCACAATATACTCCGCCTTACAGAGCCGGACTTAGGCCTAGGCAAAAAAAGCAATAGCCTAGGGCCCGAAAATTTTGAGGCCCGGATTCTTATAAAAAAATTTCGCTTATTTTATTTTATTTTTTATTATTGACGTAATAAATTTTAATTTATTGAAAAAACAATTATGTTACTGTACTTATTTGAAATATATTTTTTAATTTCAATACCTACTACTCTTATAATAAATTCTCTAATAATTAGGATAAAATTTTATTTGTGTTATGTGTGATTTGTGGATCTATGTATCTACAACAGAACGGGTAGCGAAGAAAACTTAACATTATGTGATAAAAATAATTTTAAAATTGATACATCTTATGTGCTCTGTGATAGTTTATTAGTAGGATTAAATAAAAGAGGGCAAATATATAAGAATTTAAATGATAAATTTAATATATTTTTTATTGATGGCGAAATAAATACAGCAAATTTTATTTACCAAATAAATGAATTAAATGAATTTTACAATTCAGATATAGATGCAGATGAATTTAATAATGAATTGGAACAATTTCTTCTTCTTGCTCAACAAAATAATGTAAAAGTACCGTATGAAATGCATGCATTTATTCATACTAAAAATATAGTTTCAACTTTCCCGAACGTGAATATTATATTAAGAATTTATTTAACCCTTCCGATTACAAATGCCAGTGGAGAAAGATCATTCTCAGTTTTAAAACGTGTAAAGACCTATTTACGTAGTACGCTAGATCAAGAAAAATTAACGGCTTTGTCGTTGTTATGTATAGAGCATGAGGAACTTGAAAAAATGAATTGCAATGGAATGATTGATAGATTTGCAGAAATTAAAACGCGGAAGCGAAATATTTAATTAAAATTTTCTTTAATGCTATTTTGTGATACTAAATATAATTATATACTTAATGTATGTTTTTTTGAAAAATGTTCTACTTTATTTTGTAATTTTGTTGTTGTTATTTATTAGATAATAAAATAAAAAAGTGTTCTTGTACTATACTATGCAGTTTTTTTAATAAGAGGCCCGAAATAAGAATTTTGCCTAGGGCCCAAAATATATTTAATCCGCCTCTATTATATATGTCGAAACAGTAAAAAATAATTTCAATGGGTACTGTTATGTATATATATATATATATATATATATATATATATATATATATATATATATATATATATATATATATATATATATATACAACTCACTATCATTGAAGCGTCCTTATATTTACAATTTTCCATCAACCGAGCGTCCGGCTCCAATGAAGCGTCCATATATGGACGCTCGATTGGTCACTATGTTAAATTGGCTCCTAGTACCATCTAGTAGTCATATTTAAAAATTTTGGTGGACGCCGAATTGATAGTGAATTATCATTTGCCGTATACATGCCGTATACTTTTAGTTCAGCCGAACGCTCACTCGTGGCATTGCTGCGCTAGGCGTATAAGTATACTTTCATCCAATCTATCGCCTACCGAGCGTCCTCAAACTGGCAACACCGAAACGTATGTTTTCAAATGTTATGTTCGAAGTGTTCGTGTTCTCTTGATATTGGAGTATGAAGCAAAATATCAAAGTACGTTTTTTTTGTTTCGACTACGTGGTTCTGGTTATCAAGAACTTATATACTTATAAGAAACTTTTTTTTTCGTCACACGTGAACGCAAAGCACGCCCTTTTTAAACTAAAGGGAGCAAACCACGCTTTTGCTCCCTAGGAGGCAAAAACGTGTTTTTCTTCTTGGCGTGCTTCGCGTGCATTAAATAAAAAAAGATTTTTTTAATCGAGTCATAAATTATGTTCAAAATTGTTTGAACTATTAGGGGGGAGTGTTAAACATCAAGATCTACATCGTTTGCCCGATCCTCATGAAATTTTGCTTGCAGATTTCTTTTTACCAGACTCAGATTTTAAGTTACCTATGTATTAATTTGATTGGACTATTAGGGGGTGAAGATTAATAATATAGAATCTCGACCATTTGTCCGATTCTCATGAAATTATGCACGCAGGTCTCTTTTAACTGAAGTCAGATTTTAAAGTACTTATGTTTAAATTCGATCATAAGGGGTGCGGATTATAAATCTATAGAATCTAGACCATTTGTCCGATTCTTTAGAAATTTTGCAGGCTGGAATCTTTTTTACTATAGTCAGATTTTTAGGTATATTTGAAATTTATTGGGCTATTATTAGAGGTAATCTCTAATCTAGACTGTCTGTCCGATTCTCACGAAATTTTGCATGCGCGTCTTTTTTGACTAGAGTCAGATTTCAAAGTATGTTTAAATTCGATCGATTCATTATTATTCATTCATCAAAGACGAGGGATTAAACTAAAAAAATCGCTTTACAGTCGTAATTTTTTTTTTGAGCGAAACTCGGTAATATGTAGCAATCAACTAAAGTAAGAAAGATAGTTTTTATTTATCGGGTTATAAATTATATTTAAATTGAGGTATGAGGGTTAACCTCTAGATCTAGACCGTTTGTCCGATTTTCACATAATTTCTTTTGAAAAAAGCCTGATGTTAAGGTATGTGTGGTGTGACTTTGTTCGGTTCAAAAGAGGTGGGGGTTAAATTCAACAATCACTCAAATGACCGTAATAATTGTTTTTTTGCAACAATCCTCGGTATATACCATTGAAATAAAATTGAAATACTACCAGAAAAATTATCGACATAACTACGAGACTACGACTACTTATGGTATTAAAAGTGAGAGTCTTTTTTTAAATTGGGTCATACATAATGTTTTATTCGATCGGACTATTATGGGGGTAGGGGTTAAATATCTATATCTAGAAGGTTTGTCCGATCATTATGAAATTGAAATAAAATTGTATTGCTTTGACAGCAAATAAAGAAATAGTTAATTAATTAAACCTTATTTAGTAAATAGATAATAGATATTTATGTAACAAGTAAGGCAACAAAAGTTGTTACCTTACGTATGTGAAATTTGTACCACGAGGCGTGGCCGAGTTCTGTAAACACATAAGTAAGGTGACTACCGAGATTCCTTACTTGTTGCATTATATACTTTAATATAGAATAAATGGAATTTTTGTTTGAAATTATGAAATTTTGTCATTTAATGTCTTACAAATTATGACATGAAACTAAAACACCCAAATTAGGTTATCTACAAACCACATTTTTATTCGAATTTAAAAAAAATTTAAACAGCATAAAATATGTGATTGCAAGTTAAAAACATTTTATATTGAAGTTTCTTTACAATGTGATCTATAAATTTTTTAAATAAATGTAGTTTTATATGTGTACTTTTTATTTTTTTAAAAATCTGCTGTGGCCAGTACACGACCTCTCGCCTAATTCTGCTTATTCTACTAATCTAATAAATAGTTTTACTTACATTTTAATAATTTCATGTTCATGTAATATGTAAACGATAATGTAAACCAAGATGCAAGCAAAAGATGTCAACTGTAATGTCACTGTCATTATAATTCAAATTTTGAGTAAAAACAAATTTCATATCATGGACAACAAGATATTGGTACTTAGTTGCACTTTATTTTATTGCTAAATACTACCAGAGATTCAGCAAATTGTATTTAAAATTAACTGTACCCATAGATAATTATATTATCTTTTATTTTTAATTGCAAAAATTATCATAATTAAATAATGTACCAATTTATTTAAGAAAAACTAAATCAAGTTCCAAAAAGTACTACTTCCGGTTTGCGGATTTCTACTAAAATCTTATCCGGTGTTAAGATCCTTATTAAAACCTTAAAATATGAAATTTGGTTATTAAAGGCTTCATACTTTTTAAGTTATCGTGGACGAAAAATCGTCACATAATTCATACGTCCATACATCCATACATACATACGCACACACACACACACACAGACATCATCGGGAAAATATTAAATTCGTATTCTAGAGACCCTGAAACGTGCTTATCTACTAAAAACTCATACTCGAAAATTTTGACCCATTAGAATACCTCTCTTATAGAATATGAGGCGAGAGGTATATATATATATATATATATATATATATATATATATATATATATATATATATATATATATACAGGGTGTCTCTGTACTTCGGGAAAAAAATTAAAGGGTATATACTATAAGACGTACTGATCATGGAACAAAAAGAATTTTTTTAAAATTCGCAAAATAATTTGCATGGTATTTAAAGGAAACATTTTGTTAGCCACATGTTGTGTAATTAAAAATTATGTTTCTTTTAATAAAGTACGCTGTTTCATTGGTTCTAAAAATGTTCATTTCAAGTAAACCACCCTTAATTTTGCGAATTTAAAAAAAATTATTTTTGTTCCGTGATCAGTACGTCTTACAGTATATACCCTTTAATATTTTTCCCGAAGTACAGAGACACCTGTATATATATATATATATATATATATATATATATATATATATATATATATATATATATATATATATATATATATATATATATATATATATATATATATATATATATATATATATACTCGCGCGACAAGAGCGATTCGCCCGCTCCGCGGGCTCAAGCTCCGCGGACCCTGAATGTGGGACGATTCGGCACTTCGTGCCACAATTATAACAATTTTGACATTTAGACTCTACCGAAATAAATTGTATGATGAAATTATAATTATTTTAAATTATTCTTCTTCCTTTTTCAATATAAATTTTAGTTAAGCCATAAAAATTTTAGTATAGTACTATGCGGGCCGTCAGCTAGGTCGCGCTTTTACGATTTTAACATTTAGACTCTACCGAAAAAAATTGTATCTAACGTCATCTTGAACAATATTGTAGGTACCTTATCAAAACCTTTAATTTGATATATCAAACTTGAAATGATTTTATTATTTTGAAAGGAAAAAACCCGAAGCTAATCACCCACTATCATATTTTTCACTTATTGTATATATCACTCCTCATCATCATTCATCAAGATCAAGACCTTTACTTTGATATTAAAATCAATATGATTTTAAAAATTTTAAGACATAAACAAATGACGATCGTCGGTCTCCATTTTTAACAATCTTGTATCAGCTCTTTTATCAAGATATTTAATTTGATATCATATTCAATAGGTATGATTCTAACATATTTTTTTAAAACAAAAGACAATCGTCGGCCGCCATTTTAAATAATTTTATTAATTAGCCCTCATCTAGCTCTTTAATTTGACATCAAACTTGATATGGTTTTTTTTTTTTAAATAAAAACAAATGTCAATCGTCTGTCACCATTTTAAATAATTTTATTAATAAGGTAGCCTTTATTTTTTAATCTTTTAATTTAAACCCTTTAATTTTTAATCAAATTCGATTTGATTTAATAATTTTTTGTTTAAAACAAATGACAATCGGTCGCCATTTTCAACAATTTTATAAAGTAGTGCTCACTTGACCGTTTTAAATTATTTTATTAATTAGGTAGCCCATGTCCAGCCCTTTAATTTGATATCAAACTTATATAATTCTATATTGTTTTTGATAAAAATAAATGACAATCGTCGGCCACCATTTAAAATAATTTTATTAATTAAGTAGCCCATATCCAGCCCTTGAATTTGATATCAAACTCGATATGATATTTTGATAGAAACAAATGACAAGTGTTGTTCGCCATTTTCAACAATTTTATAAAGTGGTACTCACCTGATCGATTTATATTATTTTATTAATTAGGTAGCCCATTTTCAACCATTTAATTTGATATCAAACTTGATATAATTCTACAGGATGTCCCAAATTGATTGGGTCACCATTGGGATCTCGGAAACTATAGGAACTACGAGGTCGGTTAAATGGGCAATGTTGTTCAGTTTTTAAGGCTTATTTAGATTCCGTTGAGAAACATTTAAAATTCCCAACAGTTTGAAAGTTAATCAAAAAATACTGAAAATCGCGATTTAAAAAAAAGCCAAATTACTCCGTAATTATAAAAGATGTTTCATATAAAAGTTACATGATTTGATGAGAGAAACTCAAAAATGATGTCAGAATAAAAATCAAGATGGCGGTTTCTAAGATATTAATAGTAACTTCCCTATTTTAAATGGGCGCCATATTGGATTTTTACATGGTTGAATAGAGTTTTTTTTTTCTCTTTTCAACGATGTATTGCAACGTATGTTTAAACAAAAAATTATTAAAATATAAATTATTTTAATCCTAAAGCAAGTACAACAATGAATAACAATACATAACAATAACACAAAAGAAATTTGTTTTCTTCTAGATTAATTTGTATTATTGTTATCAATTGTTATTCATTGTTGTACTTGTTTTAGGATTAAAATAATTCATACTTTAATAAATTTTTGTTTAAACATACGTTGCAATACATCGTTGAAAAGAGAAAAAAAAATGCTATTCAACCATGTAAAAATCCAATATGGCGCCCATTTAAAATAAGGAAGTTACTATTAATATCTTGGAAACCGCCATCTTCAATTTTATTCTGACATCATTTTTGAGTTTCTCTCATCAAATCATATAACTTTTATATGAAACATTTTTTTATATCTTTTATAATTACGGAGTAATTTGGCTGTTTTTAAAATCGCGATTTTCAGTTTTTTTTGAATAACTTTCAAACCGTTTGGAATTTTAAATGTTTCTCAACGGAATCTAAATAAGCCCTAAAAACTGCACAACATTGTCCATTTAACCGACCTCGTAGCTCCTATAGTTTCCGAGATCCCAATGGTGACCCAATCAATTTAGGACACCCTGTATATTGTTAAAAAAAATGACAAACGTCGGCCACAATTTTAAATAATTTTATTAATTAGGTAGTCCTTATCCAGCCCTTGAATTTGATATCAAACTCGATATGATTTTTTGATAAAAACAAATGACAATCCTTGGTCGCCATTTTCAACAATTTTATAAAGTTGTGTTCACCTGACCGATTTAAATTATTTTATTAATTAGGTAGGTAGCCCATTGTCAGCCCTATATTTGATATCTAACTTGATATAATAAATTATTCTATATAGTTTTTTTAAAAATAAATGACAATCGTCGGCAACCATTTTAAATAATTTTATTAATTAGGTAGCCCTTATCCAGCCGATCCAGCCCCTGAATTTGATATCAAACTCGATAGGATTTTTTGATAAAAACAAATGACAATCCTTGGTCGCCATTTTCAACAATTTTATAAAGTTGTGTTCACCTGACCGATTTAAATTATTTTATAAATTAGGTAGGTAGCCCATTGTCAGCCCTTTATTTGATATCTAACTTGATATAATGGGGGTTTACACTTTTTTCCAATTTTTTTATATGTTATTCTTCATAAAAAGATACATCGATTCCAATCAATTAAACAATTTAAATATGAAAGGATTTGCGTAAAAAAATTATTGAAAACTGTATTTTTTCCCTCCTGTTTAAACGATCGATGGAAGGCGCGAATGTGACGTCACGTTCACAGTAATCACATGGTTACAGGAGAGGGGCGCGAGGTAAGACATTCGCTCGTTGATAGCTGTCATGTGGATACTTCTACTGCTACAATTTATGCATGTGCTACTACAATTAATTCGTAACAACACTCCTTTCTATTAACAACACTAAACAGAAACAACCTCTTAATTATCTCACGATAGGTTGTCAACTGTCACCGTCAGGAAGGTTTGGTAAACAAGAAGCTTCTTGCTCTGTTGCTGTTTCACGTGACTTGTTGAAGTGAGAGCGATATATAGTTAAAGAGAGTTAACCGTGCTGTGAACATGACGTCAGAAATTGAAGCGTTTCAAATGCACTAAATCTTCTTTATTTATTTAAATAAATATGGAACCATATTATGTCATATAATTTATGTTTTTAGAAAGAGTTTACATTAATCTTACACCTAATAGTGTTGAAATCAACAAATTTGGTTAAGGTGTAAACCCCCATTATTCTATATTGTTTAAAAAAAAAAATGACAATCGTCGGCAACCATTTTAAATAATTTTATTAATTAGGTAGTCCTTATCGAGCCGATCCAGCTCCTGAATTTGATATCAAACTCGATATGATTTTTTAATAAAAACAAATGACAATTATTGTTGGTCGCCATTTTCAACAATTTTATAAAGTTAGTGCTCACTTGGTAGTTTAATTTAATATCAGACTCGATATATAATATTTTTTTAATGCAGGACGTCGACCTTCAATTTTAACAGTTTTATAAAGTACCTAGTGTTCCTAACCCTTTACTTTAGCATCAAACTCCATGAATTTGTGATACTTTCCGGTGAAAAAGTTCCTTTTTGCTTTTTTATTTTCAAATAATTTTTTCTTTGAATGTATCTAAACTTCTGACATCTTTTGTTGGGACTATACTAACTTGTCAAAATAAAATAAAATTTAAAAAATACTGATATTGATAAAAATACAAAAAATGGTTCTTTCGATTATTACTTAATATAATTTATAAACTGCTTCTATTACTAATATAACTTAAGATGCTTGCATCAGAAATATCGAATTGAAAATTGTAAACGTCAATTTGACGGAACATAGCATTGTTTTTTTCAAATGTGTTAACAATTATTTTTACCCTGAATGTACTAAAACTTCTGACGTCTTTTTCTGCGACTGTACTTTGTAATGACAGTCAAAATAAAATAATTTTTCTTTAAAATATTATTAAAATTTATGAAAATATTAAAAATATTTACGCTCCCACTATTATAATTCAATATAATTAACAAATTGCTTCTATTAATTATATTACTTTAGATAAATGCATTTTAAATGTTGAATTGTAAACGTCAGTTTGACAGATGTAGCGTTATTCAAACGTCAATAGTCATTTGTTGAACTTTTGTTTATACAGTCTCTGATCCACTGTTGAAGTATAGTTTTTAATTAATAAGTCAAAAACTATACTATGTAGAACATTGAAACCTGGTCGCATGAACTCCTTATTAGTTGCTTACTATATATACCAATTTTTAAATCGATAGATTAAACCATACATTTGTTATTAACGAAAAACAAAAAGTCAGTTTTTCGCATTTTTCTCAAACAAAAGAAAATCAAAAACAATGAATGATACATAGAAATTTGCGTCTCGATGACCTCTATCGTTTAGTGAAAAAATCATTAAAATCGGATAATCCGTTCATAACGTTGGCCCGACGCAAACCCGTTGTTAGGCAGACGAAAATATTAATTAAGCCTTTTAGTATATAAGATATATACACAACTTACTATCATTGACGCGTCCTTATATTGCGGCTTCAATGAAGCGTCCATATATGGACGCTCGATTGGTCACCATGTTAAATTGGCTCCTAGTACCATCTAGTAGTCATATCTAAAAATTTTGGTGGACGCCGAATTGATAGTAAATTATCATTTGACGTATACATGCCGTATACTTTTAGTTCAGCCGATTGCTCACTTGTGGCGCTGCTGCGCTAGGCGTATAAGTATACTTTCATCCAATCTCTCGCCTAGCGAGCGTCCTCCAACTGGCAACACTGAAACGTATGTTTTCAAATGTTATGTTCGAAGTGTTCGTATTCTTTTGATATTGGAGGATGAAACGAAATATCAAAGTACGTATTTTTCGTTTCGACTACGTGGTTATAAAGTAACTTATAAACATACTTAAATCCTTTTTTACACGAGAACGCAGAGCACCCTTTTACTCTCTGTTTAGAGGGAGCAAAGCATATTTTTGCTTCCTAGGGAGCACCCTCTAGGTGAAAAACGTGATATTTTGCGTGCTTCGCGTGCATTTAAATAAAATGAGAATTTTTTAAAATAAATTATGTTCAAATTCGTTTCAACTATTAGTTTCTTTTCACCAGACTCAGATTTTAAGGTACCTATGTATAAATTTGATTGGACCATTAGGGGTTGGCGATAAAAATACAGAATCTGGAAAATTCATAATTTTTTTCATATAGGTCTCTTTTGACTAGAGTCAGATTTTAAGGTATGTTTGTCTGATATTTATGAAATTTTGCATACAAGTCTCTTTTGACCAGAGTCTGATTGTAAGCACACTACGATTGTAAACTTGTTCGTTTGAAAATTTTTGATGACAACCACAATTTAATTGAATAAATTGTTAAATACTGCAAATAATAATTTTTAAATTAGTAATTTTTGACGTGATACGACTATAGAAAAAATATTGTGTGCGTGCACCTCGTCGGATACTTAGATCTTGTTTGTTGCGATTGCGAGTGACAAATTTCGGATTAGCCTTGATATGTTTGGATAAAAATTAATGTATATCAGTTTCAAACATATTGACTTGAAATCAAAGCAACAGTAAGTTTTCACGTGACAATGTTAGTTTTTTTGCTTAGACTCTTTCTAAAAATTTTCACATGTAATTTCCAGAAATGCTAATAAAAAGAAGATTTTGAATAAACAAAAAATAACCCGAAAAATTTAGAGCCCAAATTATTTGCTACCTATACATTTTTTTTTCAATTGTAACTTGCACCATGCTATTAGTCCAAGTTCCCATAACAAAAATTCCTACTGCATAAAACACATCAATAATTAAAAATATGAAAACGTGTTTATTATTTTAAACCCAGCTAACTAGGTTTCATTTGTTATATTATATTTTTTATGAAGATTTGAAATCGACGAAAATAAAATACTTACTTTTACAACTGAAAATACCAAATTAAAATTTATGCTATTTATTGAAAAGAATATATCTACCGTGTGTAGATTTTCTTTGACCTATTGGAGAAACAATGATAAGCCCTCAATTATTAATATAAAACGTTCCTGTCACGAGATGAACGTAAATTAAATTTGCCATATTTGAGCTGTTATCAGAGTGCCATGGGAAATAAAACGAATTAGTCAGAGCATAAAAATAAATATTTCAATTAATTACGATAAAATGCACCTTACGAAGAAAAAAAAAATTATTATCTTTTTTTATTAGCATATCCTTCTTATGGCCCAAGAAATCAATTAGAAGAATTATGTCAAATGTGTCAACTGTCAGAGTTAACGGAATAAATATTTTTGTTTTGTTTAAATTTACATGGCAGTCTGAAACTAGCCTAAATTGTTAATTTTTATTTCATGTTCATTTAGTGAAAGAAATCGATTTGAACAACAAATTTAAGCTAATTCGATGCAGTGTTTTATTCTGAATATCTTTTGTTGCTCTAATATCAATAGGTATAAATTTAGAGCGAAATAAAATTTTTAACATTGTATTTCCTGCAGGTCAAAAAAAGTCTACACCCGGTATAATAGTACTTGAAAAAACGTGTGTGCCTGACTTATTTTATTTATAATTAACACCTGACAATAAGGTTATCTACAAACAACATTTTTATTCGAGTACTAGATTTTAAATAGTTAAATTACAGTCGAGTCGAGTATAACTTTTCTTCCAAAAATTTTTGTTTCACATTTTTATTAAACATTAATTTTTTCAAATTACTACGTAACAAGATTTCGATAAGTAACAAACATAAATTTATTTAAAAATAAATAGCTCTTATGTAATTATCGTTAAAAACATTGACATTAAAATATCTACTACTTTCGGTTTGTGCTTTCCATAATAAAATAACTGGGTAAATCACTATTTCCTAACCAGTGTAGTAGGTAGAACTCGTTTTTAGGTTATAAGTAAAATAGGTTAAACTCGTCTTTAAGTTATAAGTAAAGTAGGTTAAAATCATCTTTAAGTTATAAGAACAGTAGGTTGAACTCATCTTTAAATAGAAATCGTCTTTACATAAAACTTGACTATAGATAGAACACGTCTTTAGAATAAACTCGTCTTATGATTTAACTTGTCTCTAATTTAAACGTGTACATAAATTAAATTCATTTTTAAGTTAAATTCTTTAGATTAAACTCGTATTTAGATAAAACATTCGTCTTTTTCCTTTTTTTATTTTCAAATAATTTTTTCTTTGAATGTATCTAAACTTCTGACATCTTTTGTTGGGACTATACTAACTTGTCAAAATAAAATAAAATTTAAAAAATACTGATATTGATAAAAATACAAAAAATGGTTCTTTCGATTATTACTTAATATAATTTATAAACTGCTTCTATTACTAATATAACTTAAGATGCTTGCATCAGAAATATCGAATTGAAAATTGTAAACGTCAATTTGACGGAACATAGCATTGTTTTTTTCAAATGTGTTAACAATTATTTTTACCCTGAATGTACTAAAACTTCTGACGTCTTTTTCTGCGACTGTACTTTGTAATGACAGTCAAAATAAAATAATTTTTCTTTAAAATATTATTAAAATTTATGAAAATATTAAAAATATTTACGCTCCCACTATTATAACTCAATATAATTAACAAATTGCTTCTATTAATTATATTACTTTAGATAAATGCATTTTAAATGTTGAATTGTAAACGTCAGTTTGACAGATGTAGCGTTATTCAAACGTCAATAGTCATTTGTTGAACTTTTGTTTATACAGTCTCTGATCCACTGTTGAAGTATAGTTTTTAATTAATAAGTCAAAAACTATACTATGTAGAACATTGAAACCTGGTCGCATGAACTCCTTATTAGTTGCTTACTATATATACCAATTTTTAAATCGATAGATTAAACCATACATTTGTTATTAACGAAAAACAAAAAGTCAGTTTTTCGCATTTTTCTCAAACAAAAGAAAATCAAAAACAATGAATGATACATAGAAATTTGCGTCTCGATGACCTCTATCGTTTAGTGAAAAAATCATTAAAATCGGATAATCCGTTCATAACGTTGGCCCGACGCAAACCCGTTGTTAGGCAGACGAAAATATTAATTAAGCCTTTTAGTATATAAGATATATATACAACTTACTATCATTGACGCGTCCTTATATTGCGGCTTCAATGAAGCGTCCATATATGGACGCTCGATTGGTCACCATGTTAAATTGGCTCCTAGTACCATCTAGTAGTCATATCTAAAAATTTTGGTGGACGCCGAATTGATAGTAAATTATCATTTGACGTATACATGCCGTATACTTTTAGTTCAGCCGATTGCTCACTTGTGGCGCTGCTGCGCTAGGCGTATAAGTATACTTTCATCCAATCTCTCGCCTAGCGAGCGTCCTCCAACTGGCAACACTGAAACGTATGTTTTTAAATGTTATGTTCGAAGTGTTCGTATTCTTTTGATATTGGAGGATGAAACGAAATATCAAAGTACGTATTTTTCGTTTCGACTACGTGGTTATAAAGTAACTTATAAACATACTTAAATCCTTTTTTACACGAGAACGCAGAGCACCCTTTTACTCTCTGTTTAGAGGGAACAAAGCATATTTTTGCTTCCTAGGGAGCACCCTCTAGGTGAAAAACGTGATATTTTGCGTGCTTCGCGTGCATTTAAATAAAATGAGAATTTTTTAAAATAAATTATGTTCAAATTCGTTTCAACTATTAGTTTCTTTTCACCAGACTCAGATTTTAAGGTACCTATGTATAAATTTGATTGGACCATTAGGGGTTGGCGATAAAAATACAGAATCTGGAAAATTCATAATTTTTTTCATATAGGTCTCTTTTGACTAGAGTCAGATTTTAAGGTATGTTTGTCTGATATTTATGAAATTTTGCATACAAGTCTCTTTTGACCAGAGTCTGATTGTAAGCACACTACGATTGTAAACTTGTTCGTTTGAAAATTTTTGATGACAACCACAATTTAATTGAATAAATTGTTAAATACTGCAAATAATAATTTTTAAATTAGTAATTTTTGACGTGATACGACTATAGAAAAAATATTGTGTGCGTGCACCTCGTCGGATACTTAGATCTTGTTTGTTGCGATTGCGAGTGACAAATTTTGGATTAGCCTTGATATGGTTGGATAAAAATTAATGTATATCAGTTTCAAACATATTGACTTGAAATCAAAGCAACAGTAAGTTTTCACGTGACAATGTTAGTTTTTTTGCTTAGACTCTTTCTAAAAATTTTCACATGTAATTTCCAGAAATGCTAATAAAAATATAAAAATAAATATTTCAATTAATTACGATAAAATGCACCTTACGAAGAAAAAAAAAATTATTATCTTTTTTTATTAGCATATCCTTCTTATGGCCCAAGAAATCAATTAGAAGAATTATGTCAAATGTGTCAACTGTCAGAGTTAACGGAATAAATATTTTTGTTTTGTTTAAATTTACATGGCAGTCTGAAACTAACCTAAATTGTTAATTTTTATTTCATGTTCATTTAGTGAAAGAAATCGATTTGAACAACAAATTTAAGCTAATTCGATGCAGTGTTTTATTCTGAATATCTTTTGTTGCTCTAATATCAATAGGTATAAATTTAGAGCGAAATAAAATTTTTAACATTGTATTTCCTGCAGGTCAAAAAAAGTCTACACCCGGTATAATAGTACTTGAAAAAACGTGTGTGCCTGACTTATTTTATTTATAATTAACACCTGACAATAAGGTTATCTACAAACAACATTTTTATTCGAGTACTAGATTTTAAATAGTTAAATTACAGTCGAGTCGAGTATTACTTTTCTTCCAAAAATTTTTGTTTCACATTTTGACCTTCAAAGCTTACAGAAATTTTTATTATTATTAAACATTAATTTTTTTCAAATTACTACGTAACAAGATTTCGATAAGTAACAAACATAAATTTATTTAAAAATAAATAGCTCTTATGTAAGTAACGTTAAAAACATTGACATTAAAATATGTACTACTTTCGGTTTGTGCTTTCCATAACAAAATAACTGGGTAAATCACTATTTCCTAACCAGTATAGTAGGTAGAACTCGTTTTTATGTTATAAGTAAAATAGGTTAAACTCGTCTTTAAGTTATAAGTAAAGTAGGTTAAACTCATCTTTGTAGGTTGAACTCATCTTTAAATAGAAATCGTCTTTACATAAAACATGACTATAGATAGAACACGTCTTTAGAATAAACTCGTCTTATGATTTAACTTGTCTCTAATTTAAACGTGTACATAAATTAAATTCATTTTTAAGTTAAATTCTTTAGATTAAACTCGTATTTAGATAAAACATTCGTCTTTAGGATAAACTCGTCTTAGATAGATCTAAGTTTTCCATCCAAAGCTTGTATGGATATCCCATCCAAAGCCTGTGGGAGTGTCCCCATCCAAAGTCTGTGGAGATGTCCCATCCAAAGCCTGTGGAGGTGTTCCATTTGAATACTGTTAACACGCCCCATCCAAAGCCTGTAGAGGTGATCCATCTAAAGCATGTGGAGATGTTCCTTCTAAAGCCACCCACACACACATACAAACATAAACACAAACACATACACACCAACATACGCACACACAAACATACGCACACACCAACACAAACTCAAACACATACACACAAACATATACACTCAAACACATACACACAAACACATACACACCAATACACGCACACACGAACATACGCACACACCAACAAAAACTCAAACACAAACACATACACACAAACACGTACACGCAAAAACATACACTCAAACACATACACACAAACACATACACACAAACACATACAAACAAACACATACACACAAACATATACACACAAACACATACACACAAACACATAAACACAAACACATACACACAAACACATACACACAAACACGTACACACAAACACATACACACAAACACATACACAGAAACACATACACACCAACACACGCACATACAACCATACGCGCACACAAACACATACACATACACACAAACACATACACACAGACACATACACAAACACATACACACAAACACATACACACAAACACTTACACACAAACACGTACACACAAACACATACACATACACACAAACATACGCACACACCAACACAAACACATAAACACAAACACGTACACATACACACAAACACAAACACGTACACATACACACAAACACATACACACAAACACATACACAAAAACACGTACACACAAACACATACACACAAACACATACACACAAACACTTACATACAAACACATACAGACAAACCACGGTTAAAGAATAATTAGGTTTACCGACTGGCTATGTTTTTGATTGACAACCCCGGTCAGAAGTTGTAACTAGTTCATAGGTGTTTCTAGGTGTCTCTGCTGGTCACGAGCTGCCCGATTCGATGCTCAAATATTTGCGTGGGAACTTTTTGTCACTTAATACAATTTTTGATATTAAATAATTTGTGCTTTAGTAGTATTATAAATATATATGTGAAATATAAAGTACATTTAAGGTTAAAAAAATGAATCAGGTAAATATTGCTGTGAAATAACTCAAAGCGTTCAAGAAAAACTATCAATTTAATTATAGGTTATTTTTATTCTAGAAAAAATGAGTATAAATCGGCATTGTTTTATACCAAATTGTACTTCGAGATATAAAACAAATAAAGATAAAGTCTCACTATTTAAAGCTCCAAATTATCCCGAAATGTTACAGCGCTGAATACGAGCCATACCGTGCAAAGATCGTCTAGCACGTCCAGCAGAGACTCAATATGTGCGAAACATTCTCAGGAAGATGAACCCATACAATATAAATAAGTCGTTAAGACGTCTTTATAATGCCCATGTCTTTAAAACGTCTGATCCAAATGTATTCACAAAGACGTCACATACGTGTCTTATGTCCTCCATTCTGGATGTTTAAAAGATGTTATTATCTTCCATGCAAATGACGACTATTTAATATCGTTTCGCCAGTCAAATGTTGTCCTTTTTAATAAAATTATGACCAATATAAGAGGTATCAGTTTTCATAATTGGCTTAGTTATATTTTTAATTATCTTGTGCTTTAGAAAAATCAGTCCACAAAGAAGGACTTCAATGACAATAATGATCTAGATTATATTACTTTAGTTTCTTCATATGTGGACAGGTTTCTTGTCGAAGGCTTTGAAGCTAATGTTTTGGCACGCGGAAAATTTCTACACTAGCAAAAGTAGCTCCGATTAATTTCGAAAAAACGTGATTCACTTTTGTATGAACACTGTGATTGGGACGCTGAGTTAGATAAAACTTGTTCATAATGGTGCAGCCATTATGATTGCTATTGATGAATCAATTCGTGATGTGTAAAGTAGTAAAGTATATTAGTCAGTCAGTTACAGAGAAAAAGCAATTTCGATCCACTACGCAGTGAAAAATGTTTTCTTGCACTACTCTGTTGGATAAAGTTTAGAAATTTTCCGCGTGCTAAAACATTATCTGCAAAGTCTTGCAAGAAGATTTCATACCAATCCATATTTAAAGAAACAATATTAGAGATCATTGTAGCCAGCATGTGTGGACGATTTTATCTAAAATATAGGATAATAAACATTATCACTATACGTTAATTCTGAAAAGGATAATAATAATGATACATCTCGAGTAAAACCAACTTTGTCACAATCAGAAGAATCTACATTACCACATTAATGAAAATAGGTACCTCATCTTCATAACACCATTATCAATTAACAAATTCATAAAAGTACGCAAACATGATTCCATAAGTACGAATTTTGATAGTTTATTAACAAATATCATGTAAATAATGCAAATCAACTAAAAATTAAAATAATAAAACATGTTAACCTAACATTTTTTCTTTCAAATAGCAATAATGTCAAATCTATTTGCTATTGAAACATCTTTTCTGCTTCACACTGTAAAATATACTTATAAAATTTTTTCTAAACTCATTTGCTATGATTATTTAATATCTATATACCAAAAAACAGCTAAATTATGCGTGCCCGCCAAAACTTCCAAGTCATTTTGAACGAATAAAATAAATAACACAGTATTTTGTGCCCAAATATTTACATAGAATAAGAATAACATATGTGTTTTTCGCAATATATCCTATATTTTTAAAAATAATAGTTATTTAATGTGAGATGAGCACGTCTTGACTTTGACAGTTATCAGACTAGCTGAATTTTGATGACGTCACATGACCGTGCTTACGGAATCCGACGATACTACTAGAGACACCTAGCGGCCATTACACATTCTGACCGCTAGAAAAGATCATGTCGGCAAACCTAATTATTCTTTAACCCTGAGACAAACACACGCACACTCAAACATACGCACACACCAACACAAACTAAAACACATACACACAAACACATACACACAAACACGTACACACAAACACATACACACAAACACATACAGACAAACACACGCACACACAAACATACGCACACATCAACACAAATGCAAACACATACACATACAGACAAACACACGCACACACAAACATACGCACACACCAACACAAACTCAAACACATACACACAAACACATACACACAAACACATACACACAAACACATACAAACAAACACATACAGACAAACAATCGCACACACAAACATACGCACACACAAACACAAACACCATCACATACACACAAACACATACACACAAACACATATACATAAACACATACACACAAACACATACACACTAACACATACACACAAACACATACACACAAACACGTACACACAAACACGTACACACATACAGACAAACACACGCACACACAAATATACGCACACACCAACACAAACTCAAACACACGCACACACAAACATACACACACACACCAACACAAACTCAAACACATACACACAAACACATACAGACAAACACACGCACACACAAACATACGCACACACCAACACAAACACATACACACAAATATATAGTCCGCGAGCATACACGTGACGAAGGCGTCCTTCAAATCAGATGTTTGGGGGTCCGACCACAGCGCCAGCTCAGGAACTAATTTTCTTTGGCGCTGTTTTAAATAATTCAAAATATTTCAGTTCGTTGTTGGTTTATTATCGTAAATATTTTGGTACTACATTTTTTGCAGTGTTGAAATATGTCTGTTTATTTCCGTAGTATGAGTGAGAAAGTGAAATCTCGTTATTTAACGAAAATAAAATTAATACACAATGTCGATTCGTACGATTGTGACGAAGCCGGGTTTTCAGATAATATTGCACAATTTCCGAAAATTGTGTACGGCGACATATATCGGTATTTAGTGTTGATGAAAAGTGCATACACTGATGATGACTTGAAAGCTTTTAGAAGCTTGGAACCTTATAAGTTCTTTTCATGTGACTGGGTGCGCGATGTGAAGATGCAGCTTTTCGGTGAGAATGTATTAATTTTGGGCAAGGTAAGAATTGATTAAAATTTGGTTGTGCAATTTATCACATCGCGCACCCAACCACATGAAAAGAACTTATAAGCATCCAAGTTTTTAAATGCTTTCAAGTCATCATCGGTGTATGTACTTTATGTCAACACTAAATACCAATATATTCGTCGTTGATACTGCAATAAGTCGTATGTCAAAAAATTACAATTTTATGGCACCGTAATAATCAGAATAACTATATCTGGCTTACTGCTCGTTACTGCAAAAGGTTGTATGTGTTAGACCAATAAGAAAGGCAAAAATGTCGAAGACCTATGAAATTGTATACAACGATTTGTCGTATGTCTTGAAAACATATATATTTGACATACGAAATATTGCAGTAAGACCAATGTCGAAGACCTATGAAATTGTATACAACGATTTGTCGTATGTCTTGAAAACATATATATTTGACATACGAAATATTGCAGTATCAACGACGATATGTCGGCGTACACAATTTTCGGAAATAGTGCAATATTATCTGAAAACCCGGCTTCGTCACGCAATCGTACGAATCGACATTGTGTATTAATTTTATTTTCGTTAAATAACGAGCTTTCACTTTCTCACTGAAACTACGGAAATAAACAGACATATTTCAACACTGCAAAAAATGTAGTACCAAAATATTTACGATAATAAACCAACAACGAACTGAACTGTTTTGAATTATTCAAAACAGCGCCAAAGAAAATTAGTTCCTGAGCTGGCGCTGAGGTCGGACCCCCAAACATCTGATTTGAAGGACGCCTTCGTCACGTGTATGCTCGCGGACTATACACACAAACACATACACACAAACACGTACACAGAAACATGTACTTACACACAAACACATACACCAACACACAAACACATACACCAACACACAAACACATACACCAACACACGCACACACTGATTTTTAACATTAGATTTTAACTGAGATTATTTGCAAGTAACGAAAGGAGTGTTATTATATTAATTTACGACCTCATTTTTTAAACTATCTTTATTAAGCCCATTTTACATTAAGCAATATTGCAGATGCAAGTGCAACTTTTGATAAATTGCTTCAATATTGCATGAGTGTAATACAGAAATTATAAAATTATTATTCTAATATATCTGTTCGTGTTCATATTTAATATAATATTGATTAGAATTTGTTTAGATCCTACCGAACTAAACAGGAACATTCTCAGACGACAATACCCAATATCAGTCTACATGTTTAATTTAAAATTATTTTGTAAATGTAAATGAAAAAGAAAATTGGTTGACAACATTGTAGTGGTAGATTTTTGAACTATTATAGGTGCCACGCACACCAAAGTAACCTGAAGTTGTTACAACAATGTGAAATGGGCACTTCTGCATTTTTAGAACATAAAGTACAATACGCTGGAATACCCCATTAGTATGTTATTAATTTCATAGATATTAAACACACACTAACGAATGAACCAATAATTATTAGCCAAGAATTGCAAGTAACGAAATGAGTTGATATTAATTTATGACCACATTTTCTAAATTTCTTTATTACAGAAATAATAACAATAATACAACAAATTATATAATTAAAAATAAAATGATTTTTAGCTATATTTACATCAAATTTAACCACATAGAACATAAAAATTCCTGTTATAGGCTGTAACCATGTAGGCTGCGCCATCTCGTGACAGTTACGACAGCTTTACGCGAGATCTAGGTTTTAGTTCATTATTATTTTTATTATTAAAATAATAGAAAAATAATAATATTAAATAAAAAATTATACAACACAATATTTATTTATTATTGATTGATACATTTGGATAAAAGATTTTTTACAGCTAACTTCTTGTGAATAATGGGGTACTTGCATGGTACTGAAAATTAGATTTTTAACACTATGCACATAATATTAGGACTAAAACATTGGTAAAAATACAAATTTTATTTAAAAAAAAATTATGTAATTTAGTAAATTGAGATTAAATTTTCTGTGACGTCATTTGTGTGAACAGAAGGTAGGGAAGCATAGTTACGAATGTAACCTGTAGATAGCGTGCGAGTCAGTCAACAAATGTTTGAATTTGGCACTTGCTTGTCAAAAATACACATAAAATTTAGTAACAATACATTATTTTATAAATGTAGACTATTTAGTTTATGAAAACACAAATATTTACTTATATTTTACAGCATCAAAACATGTACGAAGTACAAATAATGTCAAACACATCTGATTTGTCAACTTGCCAAACTCTCCAAACTCGTTCCTGCGCAATCCGTAGTTAGGGGCGTTCACTAGTACAGTCGTTGCCATGGCTTAACGGCCATTCATTGGTTGGGTTAGTTTTTACGTCACATATTGAATATTTAAATAATTTTTTTTGGGCTTATAATAAAATTTTTGTCAAAATAAAAAATACGGATCCCAAGTTTTGATCTTTTCTTCAAAGCTATAATTTGCCATTAAAATTGTATTATTTACCTGAAACAAAATAATATTAATGTATTTTATGCGTTACTGCATCTTTTAAAATAATAAAAATATCAAACCAAATTCCATAGCTTGACAACATCAACAATAACAACTGTCATAAGACTGAATGATGTTTTATATCGCTAAATTAGATAAAAATCATTATTTTATCTTATGATTACCTTGTAAAATGTGATTTAGGGACATAAACAAATTTTTGTGACCTTAAACATACGATGAAATAAGACCATGTATAACGCTGTCAAAAGCTATAATATCCCATTTACATATTCTTCATCTTCAGATTCTGCTTTCTCCTTGGCTATTACAGCATCCATCATCTCCGCCGAGTCTGTCGTCCATATATTACTATCGTCACAGGATCCAGTAGCAGCTGCAGCAACTGATAATCGTCGTTTGGAATTAATAACTGTCGATTTGACAGGAGATTATTGTGTTTGTCGCTGAGTAGCTGTTTTTGATACCTGGTTAGCTGGTGGGCTTCTGTGGCCTGCATAAAGTTTGTAGGAGCACCAACAGTCATGTTTACTTGTGGTTGCTGGTTGATATGATATTTCGTAAGCAGAATACACGACATGTTTTGTTGATTTTCCACTGGGAAGTTTTGCTGACTTTGCAGTGCACCATCATTTTTATATCTGGATCCTTATTTCCGGGGCCTAATTATGCTTTATTTTAGGTCAGAGAATGTAACTGGTTTATGTTTTCCTATTAAAAAAAATACAGATATTAAGATATATTCTAATGCATTTTCATCATAATAATACAAACCCACGCGGTAAATTAATGTCGTATAATTAGTATGCTTTATATATAATGGCAAAATTGTAGTAGATGTAGGTAGTAAATATCTAAAATGTAGAAACTTCAATAAGAAACCATTTGTCAAAGTAAATGTTGTCGTGTAAAAATTGTTCGTATTGCATTTCGCCAAAGTATAAAAAGTTTACAGTATACGCTACCCTCTGTAGTTTCATGTACCACTCACGTTTATAAACAATTTTGTACAGTTTCAAACATATATAAGCCCATTTGATGCTTCTTCTGGTCTTCTTCCAATTTCTCTGTTCATTATTTCTTTGTATAATATGTACATTCATCAACTTTTATATCATGCGAAGTTTATTATTAAAGTATGAATAATAATATTGATGTTATGAGGTATTATTACTGATAATAATAAGAAACAATAATGTATAAATAAGATGAAATTCTTATACGATGTACTAATATAACGATAACCTAATATTTTTTGACGTATCTAAAGCCAGAGTGTTGCCAACGTAGTTGAGAAAAATAACGTGCAAAATAATCGTATTTACTATAAAATTATCGTACAAATGATAATTTAATTAAATATAGATATTTAAAAATAAATTAATTTTTATATAAGTTATATAGGAAGTAATTCAAATATGAATAAATTGAAATAAAATTTCAAAATTAATATATAGTTGGTAACATTGACTTCGCGTGTAATGACGTATGTATGTAATACCAACATAAATTTGGTAATTTTATTAGTAACATAGCAAATTAATGCATATTTTAATGAATTATAAAAAACTCCGACGTAATTGAGAAAAATAAGCTTTAAACGGGGTCTTAGAATTTTTTTCTCTTTAAATTGATATATGTCACATAACCACCAAATCAGTGCTACGTAATGTTTGCAAGTAGATTATAAATTAACGGATGGTTGTGTAACCAGTATAGTAGGTAGAACTCATCTTTAGGTTATAAGTAAAATAGGTTATACCTATTCGTAATTGGCTTAATTTGATTTTAGATTTAATTCATAATCGAATAACTCGTTTTTAGGTTACATTCATCTTTAGATAAAACTCATCTTTAAAATAAATTGGTTTTTAAATAATATTTGTCTTTCGATAAAACTTGTTTAAATACAACTCATCTTTTAATAGAAATCGTCTTTACATAAAACTTGAATATATAGATAGAACACGTCTTTAGAATAAACTTGTCTTATAATTTAACTTGTCTCTAATTTAAACTTGTATTATAAATTAAATTCGTTTTTAAGTTAAATTCATATTTAGATTAAACTCGTCTTTAGATAAGACATTCGTCTTTAGGATAAACTCGTCTTTAGATAGATCTAAGTTTTCCATCCAAAGCTTGTATGGATATCCCATCCAAAACCTGTGGGAGTGTCCCCATCCAAAGCCTGCGGAGATGTCCCATCCAAAGTCTGTGGAGGTGTTCCATTTTAATACTGTTAACACGCCCCATCCAAAGCCTGTAGAGGTGATCCATCCAAAGCATGTGAAGATGTTCCTTCTAAAGCCACCCACACACACATACAAACACACAGACAAACATAAACACAAACACATACACACATACACACCAACACACGCACACTCAAACATACGCACACACTAATACAAACACAAACTCAAACACATACACACAAACACATACACTCAAACATATACACACAAACACATACACTCAAACATATACACACAAACACATACACGTACACACAAACACATACACACAAACACATTCACAGAAACACATACACACAAACACATGCACACAAACACATACACACAAACACGTACACACAAACCCATACACACAAACACATACACACAAACACGTACACACAAATACATACACACAAACACATGCACACAAATACATACACACAAACACATGCACACAAACACATACACACAAAAACGTAGGTACACATAAACACATACACACAAACACATACAGACAAACACACGGACACATAAACATACGCACACACCAACACAAACACATACACACAAACACATACACACAAACATATACACACAAACACATACACACATACACATACACACAAACACGTACACACACACGTACACACAAACACATACACACAAACACATACACACAAACACATACAGACAAACACACGCACACACAAACATACGGACACACCAACACAAATACATACACACAAACACATACACACAAACACATACACACAAACACATAAACACATACACACAAACACATACAAACAAACACATACAGACAAACACACGCACACACAAACATACGCACACACCAACACAAACACATACACACAAACACATACACACAAACACATACACACAAACACATACACACAAACACGTACACACAAACACATACACACAAACAGATACACACCAACGCATGCACACACAAACACACATACACACAAACAGATACACACCAACGCACGCACATACACACAAACACATACACACAAACACATACATACAAACACATACACACAAACATGTACACACAAACACATACACACAAACACATACACACAAACACATACACACAAACACATACACACATACACACAAACACATACACACAAACACATACACACAAACACATACAGACAAACACACGCACACACAAACATACGCACACACAAACACAAACACATACACACAAACACGTACACACAAACACGTACACACAAACACATACAGACAAACACACGCACACACAAACATACGGACACACCAACACAAATACATACACACAAACACATACACACAAACACATACACACAAACACATAAACACATACACACAAACACATACAAACAAACACATACAGACAAACACACGCACACACAAACATACGCACACACCAACACAAACACATACACACAAACACATACACACAAACACATACACACAAACACATACACACAAACACGTACACACAAACACATACACACAAACAGATACACACCAACGCATGCACACACAAACACACATACACACAAACAGATACACACCAACGCACGCACATACACACAAACACATACATACAAACACATACACACAAACATGTACACACAAACACATACACACAAACACATACACACAATCACATACACACAAACACATACACACAAACACATACACACAAACACATACACACAAACACATACAGACAAACACACGCACACACACATACGCACACACAAACACAAACACATACACACAAACACGTACACACAAACACGTACACACAAACACATACACACAAACACATACACACAAAACACATACAGACAAACACACGCACACACAAACATACGCACACCAACGCACACACAAACACATACACACAAACACATACATACAAACACATACACACAAACATGTACACACAAACACATACACACAAACACATACACACAAACACATACACACAAACACATACACACAAACACATACACACAAACACATACACACAAACATGTAGGTACACACAAACACATACACACAAACACACACATATACACATACACACATACATATACACATACACACATACATATACACACAAACACATACACTCAAACATATACACACAAACACATACACGTACACACAAACACATACACACAAACACATTCACAGAAACACATACACACAAACACGTACACACAAACACATACACACAAACACGTACACACAAACACATGCACACAAACACATACACACAAAAACGTACACACAAACACATACACACAAATACATACACACATACACACAAACACATGCACACAAACACATACACACAAAAACGTAGGTACACATAAACACATGCACACAAACACATACACACAAACACATACAGACAAACACAAACACATACACACAAACACATACAGACAAACACACGGACACATAAACATGCGCACACACCAACAGAAACACATACACACAAACACATACACACAAACACATACACACAAACACGTACACACAAACACATACACACAAACACGTACCTACACACAAACACACAAACACATACACACAAACACGTACACACAAACACGTACACACAAACACATACACACAAACAGATACACACCAACGCATGGACACACATACACACAAACAGATACACACCAACGCACGCACATACACACAAACACAAACACATACACACAAACACATACATACAAACACATACACACAAACATGTACATACAAACACATACACACAAACACATACACACAAACACACAAACACATACACACAAACACATACAGACAAACACACGCACACACAAACATACGCACACACAAACACATACACACAAACACATACACACAAACATATACACACAAAACACATACAGACAAACACACGCACACACAAACATACGCACACCAACGCACACACAAACACATACACATATACACACAAACACGTACACACAAACACATACACACAAATACATACACACAAACACATACACGTACACACAAACACATACACACAAACACATACACACAAACGCACACACCAACACACGCACACACTAATTTTTAACATTAGATTTTAACTGAGATTATTTTCAGGTAACGAAAGGAGTGTAAACCATCTTTATTAAGCCCATTTTACATTGAGCAATATTGCAGATGCAAGTGCAACTTTTGACAAGTTGCTTTAATATTGCATGAGTGTAATACAGAAATTATAAAATTATTATTCTAATATATCTGTTATAGTCTCTCACTGCTCGTCGAAGCGAACGGACGTGTCGCAAACGCTCAGTGTGATTACAAAACCAGTGATTAATTAAGTGATAATTACGTTACAATAGGTAACTACAGCATACCACAAACATTAAATTGAAGTGAAGTGCTTTAACACCTAATAATATAAGAACACAAAAATACCCTACATGTAGGCCGATTGGCCCACGTGTAGAACCCCCAATGGAATGGCAACAGGTCAATCCGCGAAACAAGAAAAGAAACTCTAGCGATCAACCAGAAGAAGACCCAAATGTCAAGAAAAAACCTTTCACCTCCCAGACAATCCCTATCAGCAACAGGTATGAAACCCTAAGTGGTAATAACGAAGAAACACATAACAATACCAAAGATACACCAAAAATTCTTAAACCACCACCTATATTCATACCTGGAATCCTAGACGTCAAACCACTTATTGAAATTATTGAAAATTCAATAAAAGATAATTACTTCCTCAAAACAATTGGAAACCATCAAGTTAAATTGCAACCAAACAACACGGAAAACTACAGGAAAATAAGTAAAACTCTAAAGGAGAAAGGAGTACAACACCATACATACCAATTAAAAGAGCAGAGAAGCTACAGGGTGGTCATAAGAAACTTGCACCACTCAACAGATACAGAACAACTCCAACAGGAAATCGAAACCAAAGGACATAAAGTAACCAACATCTTCAACATCAAACAAAAAATTAGTAAAAAACCTCTACCACTATTCTATGTGGAACTCCAGCAAAATAAAAACAACAAAGATATCTACGACATCGAGTTCCTACAACACACAAAAGTGCAAATCGAACCACCACACACGAAAAAAGAAATACCGCAATGCATGAGATGTCAGTGCTATGGACATACCAAAGCATATTGTAATAAGCAACCTCGATGTGTCAAATGCGCTAAAAATCATCTTACCAAAGATTGCACAAAAGATAAAAATACTGAAGCTACCTGTGCCCTCTGCGAAGGAAAACACCCGGCCAATTATAAAGGATGTGTCGTCTATAAGGAAATACAAAAAAGAAAATTCCCGCCTACAAGAGAAAGAACTCCACCGCAACCACCAAATCAACCAAGAAATTCGCAATCGCAACCAGTCAACCCAAGTACATCATACGCGCAAGCAACACAAGACACCTAAATTTAACATAAAAGAAATAGAATTCCAGACATTCTTTGCCACTCTTGGAAATCGCTTCATAGCAGGAGGCGACTACAACGCAAAGCATACCACATGGGGATCACGCTTAACAACACCACGTGGTCAAGAACTGCTTAAAACAATACAAAATAACCAACTATCCTATACATCGACGGGAGAACCCACCTATTGGCCTACTGATAGAAACAAAATCCCGGACCTCATAGATTTTTGTGTCACAAAAAACATAACACGAAACTATATTCATTCAAAATCAACACTAGACCTCACATCTGATCACACACCAGTTATCGTATTCCTCAGCACTCAAGTTAAATCAACTCCTAAACCTCCAATTCTATGTAACACACACACCGAATGGGACACATTTCGAGATATCTTAGAAGAAAGCACCAACCTAAAAATACCATTAAAATGCAACTCGGACATCGATGACGCAACAGAACATTTAGTGCAAATAATACAAAGAGCGGCATGGAAATCGACGCCATTAACCAATAGCCAAAAAACTGACACAATATGCTACCCAAACTACCTGAAACAGAAAATAGCAGAAAAACGCAGACTTCGCAGAAAGTGGCAAAACTCTAGAAACCCAAACGACAAAACAAGATTCAACGAAGCAGCCAGAAACCTGAAGAACCTGTTACGTGAGTGGAACAACAATAACACACAAGAGTACCTCTCCAACCTTACTGCAACGCAAGCTACTGAATACTCGTTATGGAGAGCAACAAGATCCCTGAAACGACCCAAACAACACGTACCTCCAATCAGGAAAACTGACAACTCCTGGGCAAAAAGCGATCAGGAAAAATGCGAAGTATTCGCACTACATCTTGCAGAGGTCTTTAAACCATATCCAAAAGAAATCACAGATGATGAAGAACAAGAAATATATGAAATCTTAAATCACCCTAACCAGTTACTGCCCCCAGTTAAAAACATCAGCATGGCCGAAATTCAAGAAACAATTCTGAATAATATAAGTACCAAAAAAGCTCCCGGCTATGACCTAATAACAGGACAAATACTAAAAGAACTGCCGAATAAAACAATAAAATTAATCACCTATATATTCAACGCCATTCTCAGATTAAACTATTTCCCTGCCCAATGGAAACATGCTCAAATAATAATGATACCGAAACCCGGAAAACCTGTAAATGAGGTCACATCGTATAGACCCATAAGTCTACTACCAATCCTATCGAAAGTATTCGAAAAGCTACTTCTCAAAAGAATCAAGCCGACACTAACCAAGAATAATCTAATCCCAGAACACCAATTCGGGTTTCGAAACAGACATGCCACAATAGAACAAATTCACAAAGTGACAAAAATCATCAATGAATCACTAGAAGAGAAGAAATACTGCTCAGCAGCATTCCTCGATATCACACAAGCCTTTGATAAAGTTTGGCACGATGGGTTGTTATGCAAACTAAAACTAATGTTACCAAACAACTTATATCTAATCATCAAGTCCTACCTCACTGAAAGGTTCTATCAAGTAAAACACAATAACGAATATTCTCAAACATATCAAATCACATCGGGCGTACCACAAGGCAGTGTCCTAGGGCCCATTCTATACTTGTTATACACAGCAGATATTCCAACATCCCCACATATCATGACAGCCACCTTCGCAGACGACACGGGAATTCTAACAAAAAATAGTGATCCACAAATCGCATCAGCAGTACTACAAGAACACCTTATTCACATCGAAGACTGGCTGAAAAAATGGCGAATCAAAGTCAACGAAAGTAAGTCAGTTCATGTCACCTTTACTACAAGAAAAGAAACTTGCCCTCAAGTTTATTTAAATAATAATCCAATTCCTCAAGCAGAAAATGCAAAATACCTAGGAATGACACTCGAAAGACGCGGTACATGGAAAAAACATATTACAACAAAGAGAAAACAGCTAAACATAAAGTTTCAAAAACTATACTGGATGCTAGGTCCAAGATCGAAACTATCGATGGAAAACAAATTGTTGATCTACAAAGTTGCTCTGAAACCAATTTGGACCTACGGCATCCAATTATGGGGAACAGCTAGTGCTTCAAATCTACAAATTATACAAAGATTTCAATCAAAGGCTCTCAGAGTAATAACAAAGGCTCCTTGGTACATAACAAACGATGCAATACACAACGACTTAAATATGCGCACAGTAAAAGAAGAAGCAAAAGCAGTCACAGAAAAATACCTGAAGAGACTAGAAAACCACCCCAACCACAGTGCTGTGAATCTTCTAGACAACAGTCAAGACACATATAGCTTAAAAAGATACAAAACGCTCGATATCCCATATAGATTCATATGACTGCAATCAAAAATATTTTATAATAAATAGATATATGGGACACTTGCCAATGGGCATTAATCCCGCATGACACTGTAACTAGAACATTTACTAATTGTCCAAATGTACAGATCGTAAATAATAAAATTGATATATAAAAAAAAAAAATATATATATATATCTGTTCGTGTTCATATATAATATAATATTGATTAGAATTTGTTTAGATCCTACCGAACTAAACAGGAACATTCTCAGACGACAATTATACCCAATATCAGTCTACATGTTTAATTTAAAATTATTTTGTAAATTGCTAAAAAAGAAAATTGGTTATTAGCTAAGAATTGCAAGTAACGAAATGAGTTGATATTAATTTATGATCACATTTTGTAAACTTCTTTATTACAGAAATAATAACAATAATACAACAAATTATATAATTAAAAATAAAATGATTTTTTGCTATATTTACATCAAATTAACCACACAGACCATAAAAATTCCTGTTATCGGCTGTAACTATGTAGACTGCGCCATCTCGTGACAGTTACGACAGCTAACGCAAGATGTAGGTTTTAGTTCCTCAGTATTATTTTTATTATTAAAATAATAGAAAAATAATAATATTAAATAAAAAATTAAACAGTACAATATTTATTTATTATTGATTGATACATTTGGATAAAAGATTTTTTACAGCTAACTTCTTGTGAATAATTATGAACATTATGAAATTTGTTAATCATAAACAGACGATGAAATAATTAGTAGGTAACACTGAGAAAGCTATAATTTGCCATTAAAATTGTATTATTTACCTGAAACAAAATAATATTAATATATTTTACGTGTTAATGTACCTTTTAAAATAATACAAAAATGTCAAATCTAAATCCATAACTCGACCACCACCACCATGTCAATAAGAAGACTGACGAATGAATATTAATATTATTGGAAACACACTTTTTACACAACATGTCAATATTATGACAATTATATTATTAAGTATGAGATTTAGATATTTTATCATAAATATAGAAAACGCGAAATGATTTGAAGATTTAATTTGGTTACTGAAGAAAAAATAAGAATCCAATATGATTATCTCTGTCAAAAGCCGGCGCTACACAATAATGCTACAAACACCTTCCAACGTTTGTTAATTCGTCGCATCGTGAAGCTGTTTTACAAACAAATAATTTCAAAATCTTCTGCTGAGGGTTTTCTCGTCTGAGAGATTCAGATCTGTCAGCAAATATATTTGAGCCACTCTGTAGGTATATAATCTAAAAGCAGGTCAATAAGAGTATAAGAATTACCTAGTTTCTGATACAAAATACCTAATAAATTTTATTATCATTACGAAAACCAAGAAAGTGTTGTCAAAGAGTAACAAAAACAAAAATGTTGTCATTCGTCTTGCATTTCACCACCAATCTTTAGATAGACACGGCAACTTACGTTTCTAAACAATTTTGTACAGATACAAAACACATATTTACAACCTGATTTGAACTTCTTTTTCCGTAATATCTCTGCAAAAAAATTATTTCATTATACTATAATATGTTTCATACCTACATACAACTTTTATATATTATGTTATGAGCGTTAAGTTTAGAAATAATAATATTGTTGTTGATATTATTACTAATAATAATAATAATAATAATAAGATACAATAATGTATAAATAAGATCTTTTACTAATATAACTCGCAATAACCTAAAAAAATATCTGACGTTTAGTAAAGAGATCAGGAGATCAGTGTTGCCAACCTAGTTGAAAAAAAAATCATACATTAAACACAAAATAATGATATTTAAAACATAATTAACGTATAAATAATAATTATAATAATATAAATAAGTTAATTATTTATCAATTATATATAATATAAATATGAAATAATTGGAAATTAATAAGTAAATTTCTAAAATTAATATAGAGTTGGTAACATTAGTTGGTAAGATTAGTAAATAAAGGTAAATTTTAATTAATTATAAAAAAGTGAAGACATTGAGAGAAAAAGTCGTTTTAAACGTGTTCTTAAAATTTTTTTCAGGTTACGGCAAGTAAGTAATAATGGAAAACTCGGCAGCGTAAGATCAAATAACCTCTTCACTTTATGCTAGACATAAAATAAGTATCATAATAAATATTAATTTCCACTTGGAACAATAACACAATTATATGAAATAAAAGCAAAAGCCAGAGTCTGATCTCATACAATTCAAATACTGAGTGGCTCGCGCCTTACTCGAATCACTTTATTTTATTACTGGCAACCGTGCGGCAGCATGGCAGGGCTGAGAGATATATAACAATATTATACTGCACAAGCAGACATATACAGGATGGTTTTGAAGTTAATGTCATAAATTTAAGGGTAAGTAGTATGACATGTGTAAATTACGAAATTCTTAAGGAAACTTTGTTTAACTGCTGTTTTAATTAATATTTCATTATTTTATATTTCATTTATAAGATATTATTTTAAATAGTTTTAGTAAATAGCATTTTTAACGAAAATAATTGTATAATAGATAAAATATTCCATTATTATTCTCGGAAGTGTTATTGAAAAGTAATTTTTGCAGTGCCCTTGGTTCTTAAAAAATGTATTCTAATTCTGAGTTAGTGGATATGTTGCCAATTTATAGTGAAGTGGGATAAAAAGCGGTTCAAGCAGCAGGTCTGTATGCCGAACGGTATCCTGAAAGACGCCAGCCTGATGGCAGGATCAGGATGTTTATCACAACGACACAACGTGTCCTTCCTGTTTTTTTTTCTTTTAATAAAAATAATTCTGCGAAATATTCATATTAATCTTTGCTATAGTTCATTGAACTCTCAAAATGAAATACGTTAGGAATAATGAAGATTTAACACGGCGGGAGTGTGATAGAGGGGGGAATGACGTCAGTGGGCCGGTTGTTACTAGACTTTGGTTTGAACACAGCAGATTTCACTATATTTAAAATAAACATAACTACTAAATGTATTTAAATAATGACTCGCAAATGTTATGTTCCAGCTTGTAAAAGCAATTATGTAAGTTTGGAACAAAAACTACGAGTAGCTTCATTTAAATTTTCTAGGCAGAAAAAAATATTTAATAAATAGTTACGCGTAACTCCAAATAACATTCAGGTACAACATTGTTACCCTAATTATTCTTTAGTCAGTATGGCAATAATTGTTTCTGTATAAAAACCAACGTCCCATAGTCTGGCAGCCAAACAGGGATTTTTGATGGAACCGTGTTGTGAAATATTAAGTTTTTTTAGTGTTGGTATTTTATATTTAGAGTATGTATAAAATTGCAGGTAACCACGCAGTACCTTTGGACAATCCTCAGAATTTAAGATGGCGGCCATCCCTGTATTAAATATTTAGGTACCGGACAAATTTTTGCTTATTTTGTCATAAATATAAGTTTCTTGTATATTTATATTTATACATGAGACCACCCTCATAAAAAATGGAGCCACCTCTTGAGGCCGTGCAGGGACCGTGTATTGCGTGTTACGTAATATAATTTTGTTTTTTGCATTTATCTTGTAAATGATTAATGATACGAGGAAACTGTTATATTAAATAATTATAGAGTACTAAAATTCCTATAGAAAAGTTTTCCAGAAAATCATGAAAATGTATTTCGAACATTTCAATCGTTTAAAAATAAGTCGAAATTTTGTCTCCTCACAAAAACTGCTGTTATTTCTTGCACTGAATTCTATGAACATTTTTCTATAAGGTAAATTATATTTAATACGTTTTAGGCTATTAGTTACGCTAAAATTTTAATTTTTTTCAACCTTTTTCGTATTTTTTGTGTTTAATGAACTGTAACTTCTGAACAGATACAAATATCGAATTCAAATTTTTTGCATTAAATTCTACGAACATTTCTCTATTGTGGATTCATTATATTTATAAAACTTGACATGAACGTACGCAGTACAGATCACGAAGGAAAACATTTGTGTACAATAGATATCGCGACCGTTGCTATTAATAATGGGGAAAATCTTAAAATATAGGTTTAACTAAGGTTCTAGGAAAATTTTGTATAAAATGTACCTTATACGAAAATGTTTAAAATTTCACAGTTTTCCCTCGGAGAAAATATTAAAATTTTAGCTACACTAAGGCCCTAATAAAATTTTTGTATAATGTATCTTATACAAAATTGTTCGTAGAATTGAATGCACGAAACCGGAAGTCAATATTATTATCCGTTTGGAAGTTACAGTTCATTAAACAAAAAATACGAAAATTTTATTTAATACGTTAGAATTTCTCAACTCTCTGTCGGACATAATCTCAAAATTTTAGCTACAATAAATTAGTAAAATTTTAATATAATGTATCTTATAGAAAAATGTACGTAGAATTGAATAGATGAAACCAGAAGTCGATGTCATTTTCCGTTTAGAGCAACACGAAATTTTTTAAAATTTTACAGATTTTCCTAGGAAATAATCTTAAAATTTTAGCTTAACGGAATAGAGCAAATAATTTTAGCAATAAAAAAAACTTAACAGAACAAAACAAGGTTCGACTTGCGGCTGCCGCACAACATTACATCGCATGGAACTGACGTCATGCGAATGCTGTTGTAGTGGGGGTTACACTCTCGCCTGGTTAATAGAGTCCGCCCTGAGATTTGATTATCCACAAACATTACGTAAATTAATTTCAAGTTTAAAGTTATGTTTTTATTTACAGAAGAATGCAAATGCGTTGTCAGTGGTCTAGTGGTACCAAAAATGTTAGTTTCATGAAAACTTCTCTTAAATATGCGATTTAAAAAAAAATCTTTCTGTTTCGTAATTGACACATATCATACTAATTACCCTTAACTTTATGACATTAACTTCAAAACCATCCTTTATACCTAATAAGTTATATACGGCTGATACCAAACCAAATGCGTAGCCAACATTATATATCTGCCTCTTTCTCTCTGTCTCGCCGTATACCCCTGTCAACATTGCGCTTGTTAAGATTTCAGACACTTGCACACTATTATACTCTGGACGCCCACCAGATAGAGTAGATACTCCTCCCACAAATGTGCGCGAAATTGAAATACAGTATTGCTATTGGTAAGCCAGTTTTACACTGATCGGCGAACTCGACAGCTGATGAAGTTATGTATGAATAAATAGATACATAATGTTTAAATTTTACTTTACATTACGTTTAAAATTATGTTCTACATATATTATGATAAAATATTTTAATGTTTTAGTTTTAATTATGTTCATTTCAAATAAAACGATTTAATTCTTCAGCGTTTAAAATGTGTAGCTTGTAAAGTTGACTTCTGAGCACATCGTACTACGCAGTTTAGGCTCTGCCCCTTTATTTAATTACTATATCTGTTCGGCGTCCAGAGTATAGTTTACAAAGATAGTGGGGACGATGAGGAGTCTAAATGATTCAATTCATTGGTCGAGAGAGACAGATATATAATATTGGCCACGCAGCCAGAAAACTGGAAAGATGGGATAGGTATAAATGCAAGCAGAAGATGCAGAAAACAATTTTTTTTTTTTTAATGGGTAGGAGAGAATGCTCATGCACACCTGCTATGTTGCCGAAGCAGCGCATAGCCCCCGAAGGGTAAAAGGTAGTGTGGGACTTAAACCCACTAAACTCTCCCGTCCCCTAACCCGAAAGGATGTGGTACCGCCGAAGCATATCATCTCCATCCGTCCGTTGTCTAGCCTTTACTTTCAATTAGTTTAGCTGTCTCTGTCTCTCGCGTTCTTCTTTGGCTCCCATTATCTTGCAGATTATGTTGTTAATCTCATTCCATTTTTCTTCTTCTAGCAACATACTTGCAACGATATTTTCGATAGTTAGTTGTTGTGTTGCATTCGTTCTGATCTCCTCCCATTTTGGACACATGTACACAGTGTGTTCCGCCGTGTCTTCTGAAGAGTTGCAGAAGAGGCAAGCGCTTGAGTCCGTTTTGCCGATTCTCTGCAGGTATTGCTGATAGCAACCGTGGTTGCTCAGGAATTGAGCTAGGTGATAATTGACTTCACCAAAAGTGCGTGAGAGCCATCCCATGATGTTAGGCATAAGCTTGTGCGTCCAGATGTTGCCTGTGTCAGCTTCCCATCTTTCCTGCCAAGTGTTATTCCTAAGTGATTTTAGTTCTTCCCGCTGTTTAGGTGTTTTCCCTGTACCAAGTACTCTTTCCTCTATTATTATCTCCATCGGTGCTAGCCTAGCTAGAACTTGGGCAACTTCAGTTGATACTGTTCTGTACGCACGACATATCCCCAGCGCTAGTTTCCTGTTGAGGCTATCTAGTAGCTTGATACACTGTTTGTAATTCAACGCTGATTCCCATATTGGCGCCGCATATAGAACAATGGATTGAGCAACTGAGGCTAATATTCTTCTTTTGCTTTCAGTTGGTCCTGCTATGCGAGGGAAAAGGCGGCGGAGTGCTATGGTGGACTTCGTCGCCTTGGTTGTCACCTCCCTTACATGAAAACAAATTTAAAGAAGATGTAGTGTAGGTAGCGCTTCTTCTAACCGTCGAATACAGTTGTGTATTTATTAAGCAATATAAGCGTACACAGCTCAAAACATTTTGCTTACTTTTTGATTATGAGTTTATTTGTTTCTAAATATACCTGTAGATATCTAGGGCGAAGCCCGAAAAAAAATATCAATTTTTTTTAGTTTCTGCAACAAAGTTTCTTCTTTGTTATAAATAACTGTAAATATGACATAGTAAATACCGAATACCAAATACAACCTCAAGAAGCAAAATAATCAATATTTTTTCAGTATTTCCCAAATTTTAGAATCAGAGCTGTCCTCACCACTACCATCGGATTTTCAGATGAGTTGATGAGTAAAATAATAACTGTTCACACAAGGATTCTTTTAAGATTATTTCATGCATCTGAATTTGAGAAAAAATCCTGGTAAGAATTGTCTGTCAAATAATGTGCCGCTTAATAGAATCTTTAATGAGTCTTGGAAAAGAAGGATTTATAATTCATTGATAGCTTTAAAACAGTGAATTTCATTTTCCGTGATTCAAAAGTATAAAAGATTCCATGTATGAACAAAGTTTATATAGATAGATGTCACTTTGGTTTTGGTTCTTCGGATGCGCCAATACTAAAAGTAGGTTTATCCAGATAAAAAAAAAACAAAAATTGACTGATATTATTTGCCGCTCCGCACCTAAAAATTTTGAGAAAGAAGCCCGTTGCCATTAATTTCAGAGCTAACCTAATTACTACGCACCAAAATTTCGTTCATATTATGCGAGGGTCCTAGAGACCCATTAAAATAATATAATATTATACAGGTTGGCGCCCTTAAGGACACGTTTCAAAAGTAGAGACAATTGCTACATATCGGTCATACTTATGAACTACGTTGCTATATTTAAAATATTCTCAATAGAGGGCAATATAATCGTGTTCTGAAGTTTGTGTCTGTTTACTATGACGAATATTCTCCCTAATTCTTGATGAACTCATCGGTGACGGGACGCAGGAGAAAATCAAGATCCTCGATAAATTTAAGCTTTCCTTCATTTAATATTGATTAGTCATTTTTATATCTTAATCTGGTTTTCATAGTACACATAAAACAAAATAAAATGAGCATTTTTATTATTATTTAATTATTTTGTTTTTGTTTTTTAAATACATTTTTTATAATTTTTTTTCTGTAGTTCTGTATATTTAACAAATGTTAAGTACACATAAACAATTATTTCGTAACAACTGAAAACGTTTACAAATTTCTCTCATCATTACATTTTTATGTACCTACTTAAACCTATGTGTATTTGTAAAAAACAGAAATTATATACAAGTATTCGTTTGGACTGGAGAACTAAATAAGTTATATAAAATTTAACATTTATTATTATATTGAGGCATAAATTACCAAATTTCTTAGAATTTTTTTTATTGTCGAGATTCGAGAATATTTTCCTGGATTCAATTTTGCTGGAGATTAGACAAATTTTTCTGAAACATTGTTGTGTGGCGATCAATTGTTAAAAATATTTTCAATAGGAATTATTTTTGTTAGATTTGATTGCAATATCAGATGTTTCTAAATAATTCTAAGAAACTTCAAAATCAAAATTGAAATTGAATTATCATTAGCAGATGTAAGAAAAATGAAATATTTTAGTCCCTCCTTCGTTTTAGTTATAGAGTAGTTATTGTTAATTTAGTGTAAAACTAGCATCAGGACCCGTTACGCGGCTCTAACACTAGGTCCCGCTACCGCGGGACAAAAGAAATGCGCCCCGCTTCGCGAGGCTCAAACTCCGCGCACCCTGAATTTGGGAGGATTCGGCACTTCGTGCATCAATAATTGTAACATTTAGACTCTACCGAAATAAATTGTAATCTTTTCGTATGATGAAATTATAATTATTTAATTACAACTTCAAATTATTCATCTTTCTTCTTCAATATAAATTTTAGTTAAGCCATTACAATTTTAGAATAGAATAAGATAATATGTGTAATTAAATAAATATCCTCGTTATCCAACTATAAACAAAAGACGTCATTTTGAACAACATAGTACATCAGTTCCCATCAAGAACTTTCATATGATATTAAACTCAATATGATTATAACATTTTTTTATATAAACAAATTGCAATCGCCAGCAATAATTTTAAATAAATTTATTAATTAGCCCTCGCCCTCACCTAGCTCTCTAATTAGATGTCAATCTCGATATAGTTCTATTATTTTTTCGATTAAAACAAAAGCCGATCGTCGGTCACCATTTTCAATAATTTAATTATTGAGCCCTTATCTAGCCTTTAATTTGATATTAAACTTGATATGATTTTATAATTTTTTTATTAAAAACAAATGCCAATCGTCGAACACCACTTTAAATAATTTTATTTTAATTCGCCCTCATTTGGCTCATTAATTTGATGTCAAACTCGATATCATTTTATAATTTTTTCGATAAAAACAAATATAAATCATCGGCCATTATTTTAAATAATATGATTTATCTAGTCCTTTAACATCATATCAAACCAGTGTTGTGACATATCATTTTAAAATTGATCTAGATCAAGATCTTCTAGTTTAATATGATCTAGATCAGATCTTAGATCAATTTTTACGATAGGATCTTTTTTTTAGATCAGATCGGAAATTAGTGATCTTTTTTTCTTTAGATCGTAAAAAGATCAATATTAGACAAAATATTTAGGTAACTGTTGTATTACATTAGGTACATAAAAAAGAAGAAAATACGTAGTATTTAAGCGATTTAATCTACAGTTTAAAATTAAAACATATTAAAAATATTAAACTCGTACTTTTGCTAAATATTCAATTTCATGCTTTAACTTGCATTATAGCGTAGAAAAATCTAAAAATATAATCTTATTTTAAGATCGTAGATCATATTTATTTGATCTAGATCAAACTCAAGATCCTTAAATATAGTCCGGTCGCCAAATGAGAAAATCGGCTTGAACCTGGAAGTTGGGTACAACAAATATTTTATGATTTATTCTAGTAGTATTTGATATACTGAATCATAATATGACGGGTGCCAGACCGGCACCCCTGGGCAACTCCTGGAAATTCGAAAAAATCGCCCAAAAAAATGGATTTTTTTGGTTATTTGCCAATAACTACTAAACGGTTAGTTCTACAGTTAAGATTGTCCAGTACATTTTTGTAGAGAACAAAATTTCCAAAAAAAATGAAACTTTGAACTACTCTCTTCGATTAACCGTTTCTGAGATACACGCGTTCAAATTTTGAAACTTGATTTTTTTTACTTTTTTCATTATTTTTGTGTTTAATGACCTGTAACTTCTAAACAAATTAAAATTTTGATATTCGGTTTCTTTTATTAAATTCTGCAAAAAATTCTCTATAAGATAGATTGTATGAAATGTTTCTTGAAGGCCTTAGTTAAGCCAAAATTTTAAGATTTTCTTCGAGAGAAACTTGAATTTTTTTACTTTTTTCATAATTTTTGTGTTTAATGACCTGTAACTTCTAAACAAATTAAAATTTTGATATCCGGTTTCTTTTATTAAATTTTGCAAACAATTCTCTATAAGATAGATTGTATGAAATTTTTCTTGAAGGCCTTAGTTAAGCCAAAATTTTAAGATTTTCTTCGAGAGAAACTTGAATTTTTTTACTTTTTTCATAATTTTTGTGTTTAATGACCTGTAACTTCTAAACAAATTAAAATTTTGATATCCGGTTTCTTTTATTACATTTTGCAAACAATTCTCTATAAGATAGATTGTATGAAATTTTTCTTGAAGGCCTTAGTTAAGCCAAAATTTTAAGATTTTCTTCGAGAGAAACTTGAATTTTTTTAACTTTTTTCATAATTTTTGTGTTTAATGACCTGTACTTTCTAAACAAATTAAAATTTTTATATCCGGTCTCTTTTATTAAATTTTTCAAACAATTCTCTATAAGATAGATTGTATGAAATTTTTCTTGAAGGCCTTAGTTAAGCCAAAATTTTAAGATTTCCTTCGAGAAAAACTTGAATTTTTTTTACTTTTCCATAAGTTTTGTGTTTAATGACCTGTAACTTCTAAACAAATTAAAATTTTGATATTCGGTTTCTTTTATTAAATTCTGCAAAAAATTCTCTATAAGATAGATTGTATGAAATGTTTCTTGAAGGCCTTAGTTAAGCCAAAATTTTAAGATTTTCTTCGAGAGAAACTTGAATTTTTTTACTTTTTTCATAATTTTTGTGTTTAATGACCTGTAACTTCTAAACAAATTAAAATTTTGATATCCGGTTTCTTTTATTAAATTTTGCAAACAATTCTCTATAAGATAGATTGTATGAAATTTTTCTTGAAGGCCTTAGTTAAGCCAAAATTTTAAGATTTTCTTCGAGAGAAACTTGAATTTTTTTACTTTTTTCATAATTTTTGTGTTTAATGACCTGTAACTTCTAAACAAATTAAAATTTTGATATCCGGTTTCTTTTATTACATTTTGCAAACAATTCTCTATAAGATAGATTGTATGAAATTTTTCTTGAAGGCCTTAGTTAAGCCAAAATTTTAAGATTTTCTTCGAGAGAAACTTGAATTTTTTTAACTTTTTTCATAATTTTTGTGTTTAATGACCTGTACTTTCTAAACAAATTAAAATTTTTATATCCGGTCTCTTTTATTAAATTTTTCAAACAATTCTCTATAAGATAGATTGTATGAAATTTTTCTTGAAGGCCTTAGTTAAGCCAAAATTTTAAGATTTCCTTCGAGAAAAACTTGAATTTTTTTTACTTTTCCATAAGTTTTGTGTTTAATGACCTGTAACTTCGAAACAAATTAAAATTTTGATATCCGGTTTCTTTTATTAAATTCTGCAAGCAATTCTCTATAAAATAGATTGTATGAAATGTTTCTTGAAGGCCTTAGTTAAGCCAAAATTTTAAGATTATCTTCCAGAGAATATTGAATTTTTTTAGCTTTTTCATATTTTTTGTTTATTGACTTATAATTTATGAACTAAAGTTTTACTTTTTACTACGATTTAGCGGAGCTAAAGTTAGTCATTATTGTACGATTTCATAAAAAATAAACCCGAAGTCGATATCTTTATCCGTTCAGAAACTAGAATTGATTAAACACAAGGAACTATAAGAATTCTAAAATTTTATAATTTTCTCTTGGAAAAAATAATTAAATTTCGGCTTATTAAAGGCACTTTAAAAAAATTAATACTATGTATCTTACATAAAAATGTCTGAGGAATCCAATGCCGGAAACTGGAAGTCGATATCTTGAACCGTTCAGAAATTAAAGTTTATTGAAAAAAGAAACTTTTAAAATTCTAAAATTTTACAATTTTCTCTCGGAGAAAATAATTAAATTTCGGATTATTAGAGGCCTTTTAAAAAATATAGTACAATGTATCTTACATAAAAATTGTTTGCAGAATTTAATAAAAGCAACCGGATATCAAAATTTTAATGTGTTTAGAAATTACAGGTCATTAAACACAAAACTTATGAAAAAAGTAAAAAAAATTGAAGTTTCTCTCGAAGAAAATCTTAAAATTTTGGCTTAACTAAGGCCTTCAAGAAAAATTTCATACAATCTATCTTATAGAGAATTATTTGCAAAATTTAATAAAAGAAACCGGATATCAAAATTTTAATTTGTTTAGAAGTTACAGGTCATTAAACACAAAACTTATGAAAAAAGTAAAAAAATTCATGTTTCTCTCGAAGAAAATCTTAAAATTTTGGCTTAACTAAGGCTTTCAAAAAAAATTAAAATAATCTATCTTATAGAGAATTGTTTGCAGAATTTAATAAAAGAAACCAAATATCCAAATTTTTTTAGTAGGTACAGGTCATTAAACACAAAAATAATGAAAAAAGTAAAAAAATTCAAGTTTCAAAATTTGAACGCGTGTATCTCAGAAACGGTTAATCGAAGAGAGCAGTTTAAAGTTTCATTTTTTTGGAAATTTTGTTCTCTACAAAAATGCACTGGACAATCTTAACCGTAGAACTAACCGTTTAGTAGTTATTGGCAAATAACCAAAAAAATCCATTTTTTTGGGCGATTTTTTCGGAGTTGCCCAGGGGTGCCAGTATTATGATTCAGTATATCAAATACTACTAGAATCAATCATAAAATATTTGTTGTACCCAACTTCCAGGTTAGATGGCTTGGCGACCGGACTAATATAAGATGATTTAGATCAGACCAAAGATCACGTAAATTGAGCTGGATCGGTGATCTAGATCAGTCACAACACTGTATCAAACACGATATGATTCTATAATTTTTTCGATAAAAACAAATTCGGAACGCGTGTCGCAATTTTTAACAACTTTCTAGCCCTTAAATTTACTTTTAAAAATCAAAAGCCTGAATAGCCGACCTCTATTTTGAACAATTTTGTACATCAGTCCTAATCAAGACCTTTGGTTTCTTTTCTTAGAATAAATATAAGATTTCGTGAAAATAAAGTATAACTAATGTAGAAAATATAGTAGTTATCGGTTATCCAGCTCGGTTCAAATCAAATGTGTCATTGTCACTGTCTGTTGGGTAGAAAGTCGAAAACTATATTACCGATATTTGGTGACAATTAAGTTATTTCGACTGAGCTGCCATCTCTATGGTAAAGGATGAACTATTTTCGACTACTTTGCTACTCAAATCTACTCAATTTGAATAAATTTTAATAGCCATTTTTGAGAAAACTACTGTAACAATTAAGATAAACATTGCAGATGTGTGAATATTAGAGCAAATATTGTTTCCTGAGAGTAATTTTGTATTGATATAGGGCATAATATTGAATAAAAATATTGTTTTAATGTTTATAGTAAACAATATTGGAACAAAAAATATTTCAGGAAACAGAAAAAAAAATATAAATTTCAATAATGTTTTGTTTGCCTAGATATTTTGACCAGGAGCGGAGAAAATGGCTATTAAAAATTGATATATTTTTATGCAACCTGCAAAACATCTGTAACGATTCACCCTTAATAACTTGGAAGCTGATTGTGATAGCCATACCCGATTTGCGCTATATGTTTTAACATCTAGGGGGACACATTTTACTAATATTTTTGTTTTTTAAATCACTTATCTCACCCCCACCACTCTCAATTTTAAAATCTTCAATGGCAATATACCCTTTGTGGCATATCATATGATAGCTATTGAGAAATGCTACACAGTCATGTCAATAAAATTGTTATTTGAATAAACCGTTTTAAAGTTAGCAACAATAGTTTATAATATTTTTATATTTTATTAAATGCATGGAGTGCTATGAAAATGATAATAGTATACAAAAAAAGAACAATGATACCTATTAATTTGATTTATAGTTTGTGTATGACAGATATCAGTTACTATAATTATTATTTCATATTTTTTAGTGTTATTATAAAATGCATGGAGTGCTATGGTAATGAAAAAATGTGAGAAAATAATAATAGTAGTAACTGATAACTGTCATACATAAACAATAAAACAAATTATTAGGTTTCATTGTTCTATTTTTCTTTTGTTGTCATTTTATAGCATTCCATGCATTTAATAAAACATAAAAATATTATTAACTATTGTTGCTAACTTTAAAACGGTATATTCCAAATATCAATTTTATTGACATGACTGTGTAGCATTGTTCAAGAGCTATCATTTTTGATATGCCACAAAGGGTATATTGCCATTTAAAATTTTAAAATTGAAAATTGAAAAAACGATAATATTAGTAAAAACATGGTATGTCTATCACAATCCGTTCCCAAGTTATGAATGGTGGATCGTCTTAAGCGCGCCACCCTGTAAACATACATACATACATAAACAAAGTTAAATTAAATAATTATTTGTATAACAAGTTTTGAAAATATAATTTTGTCGAACGCGAACGAAAATTGCAGCCCGAACGAAGGTAGGGTTATTGCAATCGTTTGAGTTCAACAAAATATTTGTAATACGTGTTAAACACACTATTTTTTGTACTCCTGTAAAACAGTAAAAAATACAAAAAATAACATTATTTTTTTGACATTTACTGTCAAATTTTTAAATTTTGGAGAAATATCGATGTTGTTGCGAAAACAAGGAACATTCAAGAAAAATTAAAACTATGTTGCAAAATGCCTAAATGTGTGCGACAAATTACTTTGTCGCACACTTAGGTATTTTGCAATACATTTGCGACAAATAGCTGCTTTCAACATTGAAAACATAGTAGAAACATGAACTTTCACACTTTTAGAAATTTTTTATTTTTATCTGAAGCATTTGGTAACACACTTAGAAAACGTAAGTTTGTACTATATTAATTTATTAAAACTATCTGCACCATTTTTTTGCATATATCATTCAAAATGGCTTTTATATTTGACATACTACGTTTTCTGTTCTTTTTGCGAGTGTAAAAAGCACATCATGTAGTAAAGTATCAAGCTAATTAGCTCTTATTTGTCGAAGATGGCGTAAGATGCGTTTGTTATTCATTCGGGTCGCCGTGTGAGGTCCGCAAAGAGCTATTCCAAGCCCTTTGAGTAAAAATTGTATCGGTAAATCTCTACCGCTTGGTGCAAATTGGTAAAGGATCCTACTATTAACATCAGCCGCATTTAAAATACAATTGAAATTGTCATAGGCCAACGAAGAGTCCTTCGAGAGGTTCTATATTTCAAATTTCAACATTTTAGTTGACAATTTTTGTTTACGCTAAATATCATTATCACTTACTTAATAACGGTTAAAGCAAAGGTACATCATCTTAACCTAAAAACAATTGTAAATAGGACAATTTGAAACAAATTTCCTGAAGAATTAAAAAAATTAGAAATTATATATTTTGTTACGTTTTTACTATGCAATAGTCCAGGGAACCCAGAATCTTCAGTAGAAGGTCAAGGCAACTGGACATATTGATTGATTGAACACAACTTAAATTATACTTGCAATATTAGCATAGCGCCCCAATTCATATATTCGCAAAAATGTATGCGAAAATTAAGATGCGTTTGGGTTCATCTAAGACCCTTGCTATACCCTTGTTATACAGGCGAGGTTTAACTTAACATATCATTAATTAATAAATTCAAAACATAAATGAACAATATTTTAGGTATTTAATATTGTGAAAAATATTCAGTTTAGAAAGATAGTAATTCTTAAATAATTTTGTATTTTCTTTAAAAGAAATAAATAAAATTGACTATGAAGGTTTCAGAGAAAAAATAAATGACGTAATATCTTTTCCCTTTATAACTTTTGCTGATCTAGATTCAGTCGGCCATATTTTAAAAAGGGATAAAAGAGGACTTGCCATGACATTTGACCCGGCAGTTCCGAGTTCAGACAAAAATTACTTTAAAAATAGATAGCTTTCTCTACTGAAATACTATCTTTGAATCTTTTCTCCCTTGTGAAATATATTTGACTTCAAATTCGGTGTAACATTTGGTTCAACATGTCAACTTTCGTTAAATTACATCTATTAACTGTTTAAAGAAAACTATATAAGTAGAAAATAAAAATGCACTATACGTCTATACGTTAAGTTGTTGTTATTGTATTTTGTAAATTGTAGAGAATGTAAGTATATATGTAACATAATGTAGAATGTTTTTGAGATGACAGAAGTCTGCTCATGGAGTCATGGTCATCTGTATCATGAACAAATAAATAAACGCCGTAGGTATATATTTATCTTTCTCGTACTTGTACTTGTACTAATGGTATGGATTGAACAAGTTTGTCTTTCAAAAATTCATATGTTTTGAGCCCTGCTTATCCATTGGGCTACAGCCAAGAGGCGCCAATAATTCAAGGTTTATTTTATTTATATTAACCAGGGCAATAGTTCATTAATAATTAGTATGCAAATAATGAAATGTTGTATTTCATTATATATGTATGATTTAATTATTGTTGAATCTAATTATTTTTATTCTAATAATCACAAATTATAAATGTTTCTTAAAAATTGTATGCTGATTCTAAAAATAGTAATAGTAATGTATAAATTATCCCAATTTTTGTTTATTTCGGATATAAACAAGATAGTGCAATTATTCATCTCTGAAAATTTAATTTGATGGTATTTGATCTTGAATAAAACAAAGTTTACCCTGCGGCACATTTTCTTATCAAAATGTTTGTAATTATTTTAATAGGTATAATCTCTTTTCAATAATGGAAACCTAACAACCCCAAAAGAAATTTGCTTGTTGTAGGGATCTCAAAACGTGCTTATCCATTGAAAAATCACTATCGAAATTTAAGCATGATTACAATATCTCTCTTACAGAACTGAGTGGCGTAAGGTAAAGAGGTCAAAGTAAAGTTTAAATACAAATAGAAATGTTTTATTTGAATATTTGATTAATTTTTCTATAAAGTTTTTTCTATAAATTTTAAATGAAATATAAAAGTTTGAAACTTTTAAAGTTTTGTTTGAAATACAGATTAAATTTTCTATGAATGAAAATGTGAAAATGTGTAATAACTAGCGTTTTAAATATGAGCTTAAATATAAAATTTTATTAAGTACATAATTCGAATGCGATCTTAATTGAAATTTTTTGTATGTCCCTGTTCATTATGTTTGTTAAGGATAACTTTTTTTTCATTTCGGCGTAAATGACTCATTTTAGTTCATATTATATAAAAAACTAATTTTAGGTTCAGTGGGGTCTAAAATCTAAAACGTATATATTCAAGAACTTGGCTATAAGTAATCAAGTATATATGTTTTCTCATTTTTTATATGTTTATTACCTAATAATTCATTAAACGTTTCAAAACTCAAAAATTCAAACAGACGAGTTACAAAATTATTAACGATTGTTTTACCTAATTTTGAATAAAGTGGTCCCACTTCCCTTTTGCAAATAATCTCTTCGTCTATCTTCTTTACAAACAAAGATTTGTTTGTGAACTTGGGTGTAACTTTAAAATGTATTCTACCAACATTCTACGAGTTTCTGTTTAATATCCTTCAATACTTTCAAGTATTCACGCTTCGGGAGAAATTTTATCTCAAACACATGGTTTTCTGAATATTCCAATATAATTCTTCAAATAGTTGTTGCTTGCTCTCAACCAAACACTCGTGACGTCGTGTCGTGTATATGAGATATTGGTCTGTCTGAGTTCGTATCACAGACTTGTAACTTTTCTCCTCACCAAAAGACAGTGGCGTGTGGGAGAAATTTTCCTGGTTGGTATGGATGCGGTCTTTCATAATTGTAAGTAAATAACCTCCTTAAAATATAATTATGTTCGGGTAATTTACAATTTATATAAACAATTTTGAGGCAATCGCAAAATTTCATTTTAACGTAGGAAATTCATCGATCATAGGCGTGCGTGATTTCGGTGTGAGATGAGGCCAATGCAGTCAAATAATGAGAAATAATTCATTTAAAATAGTAGATTTGGATGCAAAGTACAAATCATATATATCCATTGAAATAAAAAAGATAATTTATTATTATTATTTCTTTTTTATTTCTCTGTTATTATTATTATTATTCAAATCTCTTTTACCCTTTCGGGTGTCGAGATTGTTTTCACCTTCTTATTTTACTGTATTGTTTTAATGATGTCTTTCCACTCTTTTCTGTTTGTTGCCTTTCTTTTTGCCTCTTGCCAGCTAAAGTTGTTTCTTCTTAAAATTTCTTCTATGTTTTGCTCCCAGGTTTTCTGAGGTCTACCTCTTCTCCTCTTTTTTATAATTCTTGTGTTCCATATTGTTATGTATGTAAATATGAATAACCCTGTCAAGAAATGTAACTGTAGCGACATTCATGTTGATGAGTTGAAGTTTGTTGTAATTGCAGTTTAAATAGATTGGATTAAATAAACTACTAAATAGATTACGGTGTACATCGTGTACATTTTTCCGTGTAGTTTGAGCGAGCACTAGAATTAGCTATTGCCGCTGAAACTGCACGAAAAAATGTACACGATGTCAGAACAGTGGGAAATTCAATCTCTGGAGTTTATAAGCAGAGATTTAAACAAAACGAACAGAAAAATTTAAAACCTTATCATCATTGTGATAAAGTACATGATGGGAAAATATGCAAATTTAGAGAAGCAATATGCCACTATTGCAATAAGAAGGGCCATATTCAGAACGCATGTTTTAAAAAGAAGAAAGACGAAAAAACAAAAGAAGTACCAGGTTCAAAAAAAGACAGACCAAGGGCCTGCCACCAGGGCCGCCGCGTGCGAGTGTGCAGGGCGTGCCCCGCACAAGGACGGCTCATTAAGGGGGCGGCATTCTGGGTGAAAATTAAATTTTTATTTTTCTAAAAAAAATAATTTTAATGTTTGACAATAATTTTCAGAATTCATTGTTAATTATGATTCTTAATTTACCTATTTATATTTCTTCAATGTCTTCAATTTTATTAAATCTTCTTTTGTCAAAGTACCTATACTACACGTTATTGTTAATGACCTATAACAAATTCAACCTAACGCTATACTAATGATCTCTCTAATAAGATTCCGCAAAAATAGTTGACGTAGGGTCTTGAATAAAAAAAACTTCGCCTGCGGCGCTATTTTCTGCTGGAAGAGTCAGTACAATATTAATTATTGTGACCGGCCGATTACGCGAATTCTCGGTAAAAATTCAAGTTCCAGTACACTCCTGGTCACCAAATTTTCTTTATGAAGCATTATGACTTCAATAACAATTAAGGAATAGGTACTGCTGAAAAAAATAAAACTTTGTCTTAGACCCAGTTGTGGATAAAAGGGAGGCCCATCCTCTTTGTGATAATTTGTTCTTTAAAATTTTTAAAAATCGTTTCTTGACAAATTACAAATAAATAAATTTCCCAATTTTAATTTCATAATTTTTGTAATTAATTTCAACTCGTGAAAGAGAGAAGAGGGTAAAATATTATGTAATTTTTCTTCTATGGAAAAACTTAACTTTTAATGAAACAGCCGTTGACCTTGAACTCAATCATTTTTTCGCCTGCGGCGCTATTTCTTCTTTTTCTTTAAAAAAAACACTACCCAAGTACTATTTTTATTAGAATTTCGCCCCCTCCTTTCTAGATCTGTCACTGCTTAAAGCTCATAGAACACAAAAAGCAAAGAACCTCTAAATGGAAATCTTGGCCGGCTCATTGAATAGTTGCAATTTGTAATAGGGGGAGGATTTATGAAATATTGCACACGGGCGGCTAATACCCACGCGGCGGCCCTGCCTGCCACCAAGTAGAGGAAGAAGAATATGATTTGTATACACTTAATTCTATTCATGCAACCGAGGGGAATGAGAAAATTGTAGCTAATGTTAAACTAAATGGATGTGCAATACAAATGGAAGTGGATTCCGGGGCAGTGTGTTCAATAATCAAGAAAGAAACGTGGGAAAAAATTCAAAGAGAATCAGGAAGATTACAGAAAGCGTCATGGAATTTACAAACGTGGACTAAACAGAAAATTGATATTTTAGGAGAAACTGTTGTTAGGGTACAATTCGGAAAAGTTGAAAAACATTTAAAAGTTGTAGTTTCAGATGGTGGCGGTTGTGATCTGTTGGGACGAAATTGGTTTGGTGACTTGGGTATTACAGTAGAGGGAGTATACCATATCAGGAGTGAGTCCCACAGAACAATATCAGAGGCCTGGCCATTTCAAGAATACCCTACGGTTTTCACGTAAAAACTAGGAACATTTTCCGGAGATCCAATTAAGTTAGAGTTGAGAGAAGACACATCCCCTGTTTTCTTAAAAAGTTGCTTTCGCGTTGAAACCAGCTGTAGAAGAAGAATTAAACAAATTAGTCCAGCAAGGAATTCTGGAACCAACAGATTATTCAGAATGGGCAACGCCATTGGTTACTACGAGGAAGAAAGATGGGAAAATGAGATTATGCGGAGACTACAGAAGTACCGTAAATAGAGCACTAAAGAAAAATGCGTATCCTTTACCGACTATAACCGAAATGATTACTCTGTTAAAACCAGCAACGGTTTTTTCAAAACTGAATTTATCGCAAGCGTACCAACAACTTCGGGTGGACGAGGAGACCGCGAAAATTCTTACCATTAATAGTGAAGCGACTACAGTTCGGAGTTTCTATCGCACCAGGGCTTTTCCAGAAAATTATGGATTCATTACTGGCGTTCATTCCGGCAGCAAGAGCATATTTAGATGACGTGATGGTGGGTGGAATAGATCAAGCCGAACATGACGTAACGCTGAGAAAAGTTTTAGACAAATTATGTGAAGCAGGCTTCACAGTGAATAAACACAAATGCGAGATAGGACTGAGGAAAATCACATTTTTAGGGTACATTATTGGAGAAGATGGGGTACGACCAACTGATGAGAGAGTGAAGGCAATAAAAGAAGTTCCTAGATCTACGAATAAAGAAGAATTACAGTCATTTTTAGGAATGGTTAACTTCTATAACCGATTCCTAAAAGACAAAACAGACATAGTCGAACCTCTGCACAGATTATTAGACAACAAACCGTGGCAGTGGACGGAACGGCAAGAAGAAGCGTTTGTGAAGCTAAAAAATCTATTGAGATCGGATTTAGTTTTAACTCATTACGATGAAACCAAGGAGGTAATCATGAACTGTGATGCCTCACCGTATGGAGTTGGAGTAGTTCTGGCACATCGAGAGAATGACGTAGAGAAACCCATTGCTTATTGGTCCCGTACATTAGGAAAGTCTGAGAGGAATTATGCCCAGATCGACAAAGAAGCCTTAGCGATTGTCGAGGGAATGAAACAATTTCATCAGTATGTTGCAGGAAGACAGTTTACAATCACTACCGATCATCGACCGCTGTTAGGACTGCTATCGCCAAAGAAACCAATTCCAGCAATTTTATCTCCAAGAATGTTAAGATGGTGCTTGACGTTGAGCGCTTACAATTGCACTCTAGAATTTCGGAAAGTAAAAGAAAACGGAAACGCTGACTGCCTTAGTCGGTTACCACAACGGATGGAGACCAAGGAGGAGGCACCTCCTGGAGATATATTGCTACTAGAGTCACAAAACCGCCCAATACCAGTGAAGGGCATTCAAAAGTTCACCGGACAAGACGAAATTTTGAAAAAAGTACTTTATTGGACTAGACATCAATGGCCAAATACCGAAATCGCGGAGGAATATAAACCATTCCGGCGCAGGAAAACTGAAATCTCAGTACATCAAGATTGCTTATTGTGGGGAAACCGATTAATAGCCTCTGAAGAAATAAGGAAGAAATTCCTGGAATTATTACATGCGAATCATCCAGGGATAGTAGCTATGAAAGGATGCGCTAGAAGCTATGTATGGTGGCCTAATATCGATAAGGACATCGAGGACTGCGTAGCTAAGTGCAAAATGTGCCAAATTCATGCAAATGATCCGCCAAAAGCACCACGCCAGTCGATTGAAAACCCGTCAAATCCATGGTCCACACTTCACGTGGATTTCGCTGGTCCTTTTAAAGGAAAGGTTTATTTAGTGGTTGTTGACGCTATGTCAAAGTGGCTAGAAGTTGATATCATGAAGTCAATGGCATCTAGTGAAGTGATTAAGAGCCTGAGGAAGATATTTACTCGATTGGGAATCCCAGATCGTATTGTGTCAGATAACGGACGTTCATTTGATTCGGAGGAATTGCACGAATTTTACAAAAGCAATTTGATAGAGTTCAGTACGATCTCACCATATCACCCATCCAGTAATGGACAAGCCGAACGTATGGTGCAGACAACTAAGAAAATTCTCATAAAACTGGAAGAAGGAGATGCAGACCTACAGGTCCAGAGGATGCTTTTCCGTCAACATACCACTGTGCATACCGGTACATCAAAGACGCCTGCCGAACTCCTGATGGGAAGGAAGTTGAGAACCATTTTGGACAAGATGCACCCGTATGCAGTAAAAACAAATAAAATGCCAGTTAAGGATGTGGAGAAGAAAACTCGTTCTTTTGAACCGGGAGATTTAATTTATTTACGTAACTATAATCCATTGGGACCTAAATGGTTAGAAGGTTACATCCAAGACTGTGTCGGACAAGTTTCATATCGAGTTCGAATGTTAAACGGTAACATTGTGAAGAGACACATTGACCAACTACGACGAAGGATACAAGAAGAACAGGTTAAAGAGAATATTGAACCGGATAGACAAGCTGTTGGACAACATAAACGAAGAGTTAAGTTCGATGAAGCTCCTGTCTCTACAGCCCATCCTGTTCCTTTGCCTGGTCCAGCGATCCCTAGTCCTGTTACTGATGTTTCAGAGTCTGCAAGAAGTCGGACAGGAACTAGCACACCCGGCGAAGAGACTGCTCAACCAGCAACCCTGGAACCAAGCCAGACCAATCCGGAAGTAGCAGTTCCGGTAGCTTCTCCGCTAAGAGGGGGAACAGTTTTTAGACCACGTCGCAATGTGAAGCCTCCCTCACATCTTAAAGATTATGTTCGTAAATAAAAGAGAAGGGGTGTTATGTATGTAAATATGAATAACCCTGTCAAGAAATGTAACTGTAGCGACATTCATGTTGATGAGTTGAATTTTGTTGTAATTGCAGTTTAGCTGTTTAAATAGATTGGATTAAATAAACTACTAAATAGATTACGGTGTTTTATTAATACAAATACACAACACATATCATTTTAGTTTGTTTCTCTTCCGGAATCTTTATTAAATGTCCGTACCAGGCTAACTGTTTTTTCTCTATTATATTTTGTACACTATCTATTTGTAGGTTGTTTCTTATCTGCTCGTTTCGTATTCTGTCTATCTTCGTGCATCCTTCTATTTTCCTTAAAAATTTCATTTCTGCTGCTTGTACTTTACTTTTCATTCTTTGGTTCATAACCCAAGTTTCACTTCCATATGTTAGTGTTGGCCTGTATTATAGTGTAAGTTTTGTGAGTTTCTTCACTTGTTTATTATTTTGTTTATTCCAAAATAGCTTTTGTTTACTGCTTGTATTCTTTTATTTATTTCTTGATCTAGGCTACCTTTATTATTTAATGTTTCTCCTAGATATGTGAATGTTTCCACTTGCTCTATTTCTTTGCCATTTAGTCTTATGTTTGTTGTCGTTTCCTCCTTTGATACGACCATTATTTTTGTTTTTCCTTCATTTATCGCCATGTTGTGCTTTTTGAGTTCCACATTCCACATATTAAGGTTATGGCGTAGATCTTCTTCATTCTTGGCCAATATTGCCAGATCATCTGCGAAAGCACATTCTCCTATCATCACTCTTTCTAAGTTGTGATAGCCAACCTCCACTTTTTTTGTTTTGTCTTTGACCTTCTTTAATACTTGATCCATATAAATTATAAATAGTAGTGGACTTAATGATCCTCCTTGTCTTAAGCCTTGCGTTGAGGTAAATTCTTCTGATATGCCGTTTTCCACAACTTTTCTCTAGGCACTCTGTCGAATGCCTTTTCCAGATCTATAAAGGCTATAAATAATTTGTTGTCTTGTCTCAAAGTTGTTTCTGTTAGTTTCCTTAATGTGAATATATGATCCTGCGTTGAATGTCCTTTCCGAAATCCACTGCGCTTTTTCCATCGTATCCTATAGATTAGATTAGATTAGATTAGATTAGATTTATTTGCAATCGGGAAAAATCCCATACAAAAGATTGACAACAATTAGTGTACATTGTAGACATATTACATAAAACATTCATTAGCATAATTTATAAATTAACGAAAATAATAATTAATATTTTATCAACAGCAATAACCCATACACATAAACTTCTTAATAATAACAATATCTATTAACTAAATAAATTGGAAACCTTAAACCAGATATAATATAATAATACGTGATTTATACATTGCAAACAACATAAAAAACCCTAAATGTATGAATCCTATGAAGGAAATGTGAAAACAATTAGATACTTTAACCCTTTTACTACCAACTCTATAGTTAGCCATAAATTAGTATTATCAATTAACTTTGTTTTTATATCGTTATTTTTCTAATTAAGATCACGAGACCTCCACTGGCTCTACCCATACATTTTTCTTGAATTGCTGCACTGCAACAAAAAACATTATATTCATACATAAAATTAGGTAAATAAGCTAAATTATATTTCAACCATGTCTCACACAAACATATCACATCTCCTTCTAGTATTTTAGCTTTTGCGTCTTCATCTAGGTTATATAAATTATTTATATCATTAATGTTCCAAAATACTAGAGTGAGACGCGTTGTTTTCTTTTTAATAGCTCGTGGTATTAATCTGGCTTGCTTTGCATCATTACAAGAGGGCCCTGCTGCTAGTGATGGGCCTTCTGGAGCTAGTCAAGAAGACTTTGAACTGTCGCCATCTTCCTTGCTGTTTTGATTATTGGATTGGAGCGCATTTTGTTTAACCATTTTCTCCGGTTGTTTCGTTTTATCAGGAGTGTCTTCTGATGGTTCACGTCCCCTCTTACTATGCGTGTAAAGTTTGTTTCGGTAAATTGAAACTTTAAGTCCTTCTGCTTGGAGCTTCCTTTTCTCATCGCGAAGCGATTTTTGAAGAAGCTGCTCGTTTTTTGTCAAATATAAGCTAAGAAACAAGCTTGTATCCTTTAATAAATATTTCTTCTGAAATACTTGATCTCGGGTTCTTACGGCGGCAAATTGGATAAGTACAGGTCTACAATTACTGCTCTTCTTCCCAAGTCTAAAAGCGTTGTTTATATCGATTATTGTTAATACTATTTCCAGCTTATCATTTAAAGTTTGGATGAGTATATTAATAAGGTCAGAGTTGCTAACTTCATCTTCTACGAGGCCAGAGAGAATCAGTTTGTTTTTATTTATAGTTTTTTCCAGGCTATCTATGCGAAGCTGGTATTCTTCTAACTTAGATTCCATAGCCACAATCTTATCCGAATTGATCCTTATTGTATCGGAAAATACTGTGAAATCTGAGTTTAATTTTTCTACTTTATTCTCAATAACATCTAAAGCCTGTAGTTTTGCTAGTATTTGATCCAGTTTGCCATCCATTGTAATAATCACGTTGATACTGAGAGGTTATGTTATCCAGAATTGTACTTTAGATAGAGTACAACAACAACAAAAATTTGTGGGGCCTTTATTAAATAGTTATTGAAAATCTAATGCTATTTGCACAGGTAATTTTTAGCTTTTTATGAACTTTTTACTGAACATGAAAATGTAGTTGTTTATCTGTCAAAAACAATGTTGCCAATCTCGTATCCTATAGCCAGTCTAAGTTTATTTTCCAGTATTCCTTCATATATCTTTGCTGTAGTGCATAGTAACGATATTCCTCGATAGTTATTGCAATTTGTATTATCTCCCTTTTTATATATTGGGAATATCACCGCTTTCATCCAGTCTTCCGGTATTTTTCCTGTCTCCCACGCCCTATTTAATAAATCCAGCAGTATTAGTTCCCCTTCCTCGCTCATATTTTTGAGCTGTTCTGAATTTTTATTTTGTCATGTCCTGGTGCCTTCCCTTTTTTTAAATTTTCTAAGCACTGCTCTCATTTCGTTCTCTGTGATAGTTTCTGTTGTACTATTTATACCTGTGTTGTTTATTTCCCGATGTTCTTCTGTCTCATTGATTTGTGTGGCTTGTTTTTCTTCTAGCAGATCTTATTATTTACTGTTTTCTGTAATTATCTCGCCTTCTTAGCTTTGTAACTGATTTAGCATTATCCGCTTATCTTTTTTGCAGCTTTTAATTATCTTGTAAAATAGTTTTTTATTTTCCTGAAAGTTTTCTTATACGTTTTTACCGAATGTATCCCATGTATTCATTTTTGATTTTTTTATTGTATCTTTAACTATTTTTCTTTGTATTTTATATTCTTCATAGTCTTCTATACTTTTGGTCTTCAAATATGTCATCCATTTTATTTTCTTCTTTTTAACTTTACTTTTACTTCTCCGTTCCACCAATGAGTTTGTTTCCTATTTAATTTATATTAAATTTACAGTGAAATGCAGTAGTACGAGGTCAAAAATATATTTTTAATTGAGTGTTGAGTTGTTATGATTAGAGTCCGGATTTTAGGCAAAAACCTATTGCTTATTTAAAAAGTTAATATCGGGATGCCGATCTACGATCTGGTCTCATTAGCCAAACTCTCGCTTTGTTTTATATCTTACCTTATCTATGCTATAAAATGACTAAAAATTGCATGTGTATTTTTCCGGTCATCTTAACTTTTATCTATCCCCGATGAAAATAAATTATAAAATTGTCTTTAAACGTCATTTTTGTGATTTTTTTGTGAATTTATTTTTTGATCAATTGAATACCTATTTAAAAGGATGTTGGAATGGTTACTTAGTTGAAATAAAATTAAAACATTTTTAACACAATAAATATTATTTAATAAATTATACAAAATAATAAATTTTAAAATAACAAATGATTAATAAATTTTTTGAAAAACCAGCAGTAAAACATAACAAACAGAAGTAAATGATTTTAAGTTTTAAAAGCTAATTTGAAGATTATCTAATGTAAAGGCTTCCAAATTTTCAAGGAAAAAATCTTCATCTTGGTAAACATCTGGTACTGTGTTATTCTGCATATTATTTAATACCTCCGTCCAAACAACGTTTGGTGTATAACTAACCTTGCGTCTGACCATTATGTTCTGTAGGCAACAAAACTTTTAAGCTGTTTCTTGTCTTAACTCTCGAAAATGCTACATATTTTACTTCCTTTTATATGGAATCCGTAGAAATATCCGTCACTTAATAAGGTAAGATCAGGTATCTGGGCCCAGAGGGTCACAGAGCGGCAATTAGATAATACTAATAATAATAATAATTCTTTATTAACCCTGTAGACCATACAAAGTGGTATAAGATAAGTCAGTACATATTTAAGATATAAAGATAATAATAACATATATATATATATATATATATATATATATATATATATATATATATATATATATATATATATATATATATATAACATAATTATGATTCCAGGTAATCGCATACATTGTAGAAAATAGTTTCATGTATATATAATTTTAATTGGTGTTTAAAATAGGTACTTAAAACTAGATATATTTTTAATATTAGCGGGTAATTTATTATATATTTATATTGATGAATAATACGGATTACATTCAAATTTTGTATGTCTGTGAGATGGGGCTTTTATATAATCATTATATCTGGTATCATGGTTATGAACATCACTCTGTGTTGGTAGACTCAGATTAGTTGTTCTAATGAAGCAACATGCATTTAGTATGTAAAGACAAGGTACCGGTAAAATGCGTAATTGCCTAAATAATGGTTTGCAGTGAGCATTGAACGGTGCATTTGCTATAATGCGGATGGATTTTTTTTTTAGTTTAAAAACACGTTCAGAGTGTGAATTGTTACCCCAACATAAAATGCCATCGTTTAAAATCGAATGAATGTATGCAAAATAGTAATTTTTTACAACAACAATGTTTACAATATTTCTTAATCTATGTAAAACAAAGCAGGCGGTAGCTAGTCTTTTACAAATATAATCGGTTTGTTTATTCCAAATTAAATTTATTGTAAATTGCATACCAAGAGTTTTTGTTTCTTCAACTTGTTTTAAAGATTTACCATTTACTTTTATTAACATGCTCTGAATAGGATTAGTATTTGAATAAGAAAATTTGATGAACTCAGATTTTTCATTGTTAAGAAGTAGACAATTATTTTGAAACCATGAATCCATTTTTTTAATATTACTATTAGTGTCAGAAACTAGATGGTCATAGGAACAATTATTAGATATTATTGTCGTGTCATCAGCGTACATAACAATTTTGTTAAAATCAACATTTATGGAGAAATCATTTACAAACAATATAAATAGTAATGGTCCCAAATTCGAGCCCTGAGGAATTCCATATAGGGTTGTCCGATATTCTGATTGAGCATTATTTATTACAACAGTATGCCTTCTGTCCGCAAGATATTATTTTAACCAACTAAGTACAGTTCCTCTAAATCCATATTTCTCAAGTTTATATAACAATACATTGTGATTTACAGTATCAAAGGCCTTATTATTTTAAAAGTTGGTGATACCACAGAGTGCACGTGTAATTAAGAGGAGCAAAGATATAGATTCCTGGCCAATAAATAGAAGAAGCAGAAGTAGGCAGATCAGCAGATAAATAAAAAACGCTTTTTTGACCCAAGCAAAAGAAATTTTCTGGGTTTTTTTTCCTGGTAGGAAACTCGCATTTTAAATTTCCAAACATAACCTGTAAATCTTTTCATATACCAACAATTGTCCGAGGAAGCAAAAGGCAGAAAATCAGTCAGAGAAGAGCGGAGAGCAGTCACCGAAGTGACACATAAATTACCTTTAGATCAAGCTTTAGATCGTAGTGACCTAGATTTAAGTAATTAAATAATTACAAAAGAGGCTGTCACTCAAAACAAGACAACTAGCGCCACACAGAGGTCGGAAGACGTAGCTGCACAGTAGGAGGGCAGATTGTCAACGCGTAGAACTAGCGACATCTAGAAGCAAGTAGACAGAGCAGCGACTACCGATAAAGAAGAAAAACCGTTATAGCCAGAAAACTAATGAGCAGAGAGCGAACCAGTAGTACCGGCACAATTCGAAAGAGGGGAGATACAGAAGAAGACGAAAAAGAAGAAAGAATTTTCAAAAAAAGATTAGATATAAAAAAAAAGATCGCAAATAAAAACAAAAAATAACACAGGTAGCACAGAAGAATTGAAAATGGATGAAATACTAAAGGGAATACAAGAGTCATTGTTGAAATTAACGGAAAATGTCAATGACATAAAAAAAGACATAGAGGAAGGGAAAGGAGAAGTAAAAAAAGGAAATACAGAGATAAGAAAAGAAATGGGAGAATTCTTCAAAGATATGAAAGGAAATATAGATAGAATAAATGATGATATACAAGAGCTGAAGGAAAAAGACAAAGAACGGCAAAATGAAAACACAAAAATAATACAACGACTAGAAGAAATCGAGAAGATGAAAGGGCAGAAGGGAACAAAGAAGGAAGAAACATCAAATATAAACGAGAGACTGAAAGAAATAGAAAACATAATGGAACAACAAGACAGAGAAAAAAGAAGAAATAATATCATTATAATGGGTTTAAAAGCAGAAAATGATTCCAAAAAAATAATCGAACAAGTCGAAGAGTTTATAAATAGAAAACTAAAAATTCAAATTAAAATAAAAAAAGCAGCAATCCTAAATCAAGAAAAAGAAATGATAATAGCAACGGTAAACACATGGGCGCAAAAATTAGAAATAATGAAGAACAAATCAAAATTAAAAGATGAAAGCATATACATAAACAATGATTTAACAATAGACGAGAGAAACATACAAAGAAACTTGGTAAAAATATCTGATGAAAATAAAAAACAAGGAAAACATGTAAAAATCGGATATAAAAAAATAACAATAGATGGGATTACATATAATTGGGATGCAGAAAAAAATGTTATTGTTCCAAAAAACTAGATAAAAGAAATAAAAAAGAAAACCAGAGAAAAAAAGAAGAAATACATACAGAAATACGGAATAGATATAATTTAAAAACAAGGAAGAAAAGATATAAAAGAAATAGTAATAATAAGTTAATTGAAATCAGTACATGGAACGTAAGAACAATGTTAGCAGTAGGAAAAATTAAAGAAATAAGCTTAGAACTAGGAAAATATGGGGTACACATAGCAGGGTTGCAAGAAACGAGATGGAAAGGGAATGGACAAATAAACCAAGATAATTTCACACTACTATACTCAGGAGAAGAGAAACAAGGCCAATATGGAGTAGCTTTTATGGTAATGAATAAAATGAAAAAAAATATCATACAATTTTCACCAGTAAACGAACGCTTAGCATACCTACGAATAAAGGCAAGTCCATTCAATTTATCGTTGCTAAATGCATACGCTCCAACGGAAAGCGCAAAAAAAGAAGAAAAAGAGAAATTTTATGAGAAGATGGAAGAAGAATTAGAAAAAATACCAACAGAAGACATAATAATGTTAATAGGAGATATGAACGCACAAATAGGAAAGGAAGATTACATCAAAGAGGTAGCAGGAAAGCAAACGATACACAGAACATCAAATGATAATGGGCAAAGATTATGTAATTTCGCAATAAGTACAAACATGGTTATAAGCAGTACAAAATTCGAACACCCATGGCAACATAAAGTAACATGGACGTCACCAGATCAAAAAAGTTATTCACAAATAGACCACATATTAATAACAAAAAGAAAGCAAACAACAATAAGAGACGTGAGAACATACCGAGGAGCGTACGCCGACTCAGACCATTACATGGTAAGCGCAACACTTAAACAGAAGATAAAAAGAATAAACAAGAACAAAAAAAAACAAGTAAAATGGAACAAAGAAAAATTAAACAATGAGCAAGAGCGTTGTGAATACGTGGAAAAAATAGAAACACACATAACAAACCAAGAAAAGAAAGAAAAGAGCATAGAGGAAGAATGGTGTAAAATAAAATCATGCATATTAAAAACCGCAGAAGACAGTCTAGGAGTGCAGCAAATTGAAAACAGAAAAGAGTGGTTTAATGAAGAATGCAAAACAGTATCAGAAAGAAAAAGAGAAATAAGAATAAAATGGATACAAACAAAAAAAGAAAGCGACAAAGAAGAATATAAAAAAATAAGGAAGGAATGTAGCAAACTCCTAAGAAAACACAAAATATTATGGATGGAGGGTAAGATAAAAAACATAGAAGAAGAAAGTACGAGCAGAAACACGAAGCGTTTTTATCAAGAGATAAGTCGCCAAAAATATACGAATAAGATAAACAAACCAAATATGATCGATAGAAATGGAAAAATTACTGAAACAGAAGAAGGGCAAACACAAGTATGGGAAGATTACTTCAGAGAACTTCTAACCGAGAAAAACACAGATACAGAAGAAGAAGAAGAGGAAGAAAACACAGAAGAAGAAGAAGAGGTAACAGATGAAGAGATCACTCATGAACCAACAATACAAGAAATAAGAAATGTAATTGCAAAAAGTAAAAATGGAAAAGCACCAGGAACAGATGGGATAAACATGGAGCTCATTAAGTATGGAGGAGAGGCAATAAAGACACAAATTCATAAACTAATAACTAAAATATGGAGGGAAGAAAAAATGCCAAAAGAATGGGAGGTAGGACAAATAATAACAATATTTAAAAAAGGAGATCCCAAAGAATGTAAAAATTACAGAGGGATAACACTTCTAAACAATGCTTATAAAATTCTATCGTCAATAATAGAAATGAGACTTGCAAGATCAGCGAAAAATAAAATAGGACAATACCAATGCGGATTTATAAAAGGAAGATCTACAATAGACGCAATACACATGTTAAAGCAAATAATAGAAAAAACGCACAACGCTAAAATAGAAATAGAAATGCTCTTTATAGATTTCCAGCAGGCTTTCGACTCAACACTAAAAGAGCTAAAAATCGAAGCCAAATTAATAAGGCTAATAGAAATGACAATGACAAACTCAAAAATATGCATAAAAAGCGGAAATGGAGACACAGGAGAATTCATAATAAACAAAGGAGTGAGACAAGGAGACGCCCTATCAGCTACACTATTTAACCTAGCAATTGAACACGTTACAAAGAAAATAAACAGAAACACACTTAGAAAGGACGGAGGACAAATCATAGCGTACGCTGATGATGTAGTCATCATTACCAAGAAAAGAGATATAATGAAGAGAATGATTGATGAAATAGTGACAGAAGGTAAAAATTGGATTAAAACTAAACGAAAGCAAGACAAAAATAATGAGATATGGAAAACAAAAACAGAATAACGTAATAAAAATTGGAGGACATGAATTTGAAGAAGTTGAGAAATATAAATATTTAGGAGTAATGATAACAAATACAGGAGATAGAGAATCAGAGATAAAAGAGAAAATATTTAATACGAACAGAGCTTTCCACATGCACAAAAAACTATTAAAAAGCAAAATACTTTCAATACCCACTAAAATAAAAATATATAAAACAATGATTAGACCCTTACTAATGTACGACGCAGAGACACTAACAATGACCAAAAAAGATGAAGAACAAATGAGAATAATAGAAAGAAAAATTATGAGATCAATACTAGGACCAGTCAAAATAAATGAAAATGAATGCAGAATCAGAATGAACAGTGAAATACTTAAAGAACTAGATGGAGAAGATATTGTAAAGAAGATCAAACAACAGAGAGTGAGATGGTTAGGCCACATATGGAGAGCAAGCGAGGAAGCAATAATCCACAATATACTCAAATGGGACCCTGGGAGAAGAAGAAGGCCGAGATCCACGTGGATTAAAGAAGTAACCGAGGACCTGGAAAATGCAGGAATCACCAACTGGAAAGAAAAGGCATGCAACAGGGAAACTTGGAGGAAGATTTGCTCAAAGATATGATACCCAAGAAAACGGGGCCGATCCCCCTGACAAAAGGATCAAGAGAGCTTCATACAGAAGCGGCGCAGCCCCACGTGGGGCGTTTAGCCACTATATATATAAAGGCCTTATTTAAATCTAAAAACAAGCCAACAACATGATCACCCTTATCAAGACAATTATGTAAATGATTTAGTAGTGTGTACATTTGTACAATGCAGTTGAGGTTGGGCAGTTTTCTTTAAAACCATGTTGATTTGTTCTTAAAATATTATAATTAATAAAATTATTCATTCGACTAATAAAAAGTTTTTCCAGAACTTTCGAGAAGGGTAATAACAATGTAATTGGTCTATAATTTGATACATTTTCTTTACAACCTGTTTTATGAAGAGGATGTATTTTACATATTTTTAATACATCCGGAAATTCGCCTTGATTAAAGGATGTGTAAAAATGTATAAAATAAACACTTTTACTTATATAAATATAGATAAAATGATAAAAACTTTTAATGTATAAATAAAATGCGTGTATATTTATTTCGTCGTTATGTATAATATTAAACAATATACTATAAAATATACAAGAAAACTTGATTAATTAAAATATAAATATAAATAAAAGGTGACAGCTCGCTACAGATGCATTAATTAGCCATGTTAAAGGAGTCACAATGACATAAATACACTTTTTTAGTAAGGACGAGCTAAATTCATCAATACCAGATGAATGTGATGTTTTAAGTTTTATTACAGTATTTATGATTACTGTTTCAGTGACATACTAGAGCAATTATGTGATATTTCGAAATAATGAGAATTTTGAGTATTACTGAAATTTGTATTATATAATTCTAATATGGTATCAGAAAAATAATTATTAAAAGTATTCGCTATAAGTTTAGGCTCATTCGTGATAATTTAACTGATAATTTAATATCCGCTGGATTTTCATTTTTTGTTTCTGTAGAATTCACTATGTTCTGTATATGATTCAGGGTACTTGATTATAAATAATACACTTCCCTGTAAGCAAGAAATCATCCCAGGGATGTTAAACAAACGTTCAAGTTATACTTGTGACGTTAGTCATTTGATCCCAAGAACGGAACAAGAACGTCACAGGGATGGTTAATGTCCTACTTCAGTGTCGAATAATCGAACGTTACAGAGAAGACACTGTATAACTTCTGTTTAACTTCGCGCAAGAATTACCTTATAACGGCACGTTGGAAGTTACTGAGTAGTTAGTTTATAATGTTTTAGTATTGTTATTAAATTTCGTTCATTTAACGTCAAATGAGCAGGTCAATAAAATGTTAAATGGCAGTTATATTTTAACTTCTGGTTAATGTTCGGTTTTCATAAAATAAAAAATGATTGTTATATGTAAATATTATTTATTATTATAAATAACAATGACAATATAAATTATTTAAACAACTTATAGTCTTAGGTATAATCACAGATACACTCATTTTTATAAAAGAATGGAATTAGTAGAACAAGTCTTTTAAATCACAGATAAACTGCTTAGAACTAAATCAATAATACAAAAGATTAAGGCTGGTTTATTATTATTATTTCTATGGTTCATAATTACTCGGAGCTGTAACATAGAAATGCTATTGTTAAACTTTACAGATACAGAATAAGTAACCGGTTACAGCCATTATAAACCAGCCTTTGAAAAAAAACAAAACATATAGCAGCATGAAATTGTAAAACTAGATTACATAAATTAAAATCCAAAGTAAAGAAAAAACTACAAAAAATAAACATTTTGCCAAATAAACATAAAATATAAAAGTTTAAAAAAAATTACATATAATATAGAAAAAAAGCAATTATTGCTTTTCAATCATTCAAGAAAAAGAAAAGAAATTTAATAGTATATTATTTAACGAGTAAATGATTTATGATGATCGGATGATTTATACACTCGCCTTCGGCTCGTGAACAAACTTTCATCCTCATTAATTATAGCCATTATTTTCGAGTCAAATACGACGTTTTATCTACAACTTTTTAAATAAAGCAACATTTTCTTACTACAAATTTGTATTGATATTAACCTAACCTCAAACTTTGGTGTGATGACAATTTATCCGAGTAATTTAGAACTATTATGGGCTAGTCATATACAGTGTTTTACAAATTTTTATTATTTTTACTGTTTCTGCTTACAACGTCATAAAATGATAACTTTATGTAACACTAATATTAAAACAGATGTGATGGCAGTTTTACAGTTCGAGAGAATAAAGTACTCATTATTTAACAGTGTGAAATAATGAATTCATTATTTCATAATGTGTCCTTATGGAGGGGTTTATTATACTACTTTCACGTATATAATGAATACATTATTCTATTTTTGTAGATAAAAAAACATATTACATGTAACAAAGAATAATTAAGCAATAATTGCAAACATAAAAAAGAAATACAAGAAACAAGAAGATATACAACTAAAAAATTGCATTTAGTATTGCTTGATAATTTGCAGCTTCAACTTACAAATGCAGATGCAGCATCACTATTGTCAATTAAAATTTCTTCCAAATTATTAATATCACCAATCGTTTTCATTGGTATATATTCTGTTATTAAATTAAAGTTATCTCTAACTTCAATAACTGGAGGCAAACCCATTTCCAAAAAATTTATCCTCTGCTCAATTCTCACAACTACATTTTTAATTGATATCACTGTTTCCAATAATGAGTTTAAAACAGCGTTGTTTTGTATATCTAAAAAAAATACAAAAATACATTAAAAATAAATTTATCTTATTTTTATTAATTTATAACATACCAATAATATTTTCAAAAATAACTGGTTGAGCGGTTAAAGTGTTGTTCAGTGTGTTGTTAATTGGTGACTCTCGAGCTGAAACTGGTGCCAATCGGGCTAACACAGGTGCTACTTGAAGTGACACTGGTGTAACTAGAGAAGATAACACTGGTGGGCTTGGCAACAAGTACGGGCTATCTTCATCTGTGAAAAAATAAATAAATTATAAATAGCTATTTTCTATACAAGACGGTAAAAGTATATTTTATAGACGAGAAAAAAGTGTTAATTCACAAGCGACGAAGGAGCAGTGAATTATTTTTCTCGAGTTGATAATATAATTTTATGGTCGTGTATGAATTCCAATTTTTTGTGGTAACAAAATTAAACTCGTTACTTTAACTAATTTACTAAACGTATTTTGGCATCAATTATCAATTAATTGTGGATGACATGATCATAATTTAGCAAAATGAAGTTAAACTTTAGGTATTACTGCATCATTTTCACATAAATTGACAAAATATCCTTTCATTATATAAATTGACAAAATATTCTTTGTAATAGCCATGTAAGAACGTATATAAACTACTATAAATATACAAAATACGGCCAAATATGTATACCACCACCACTAACTAACCTAACAAAATTATTGTGTTGACCGCCAAAAAGTATGACTAGATAAAAAAATACGTATTCTACTAAAGATTTTAATTCATAAATTATTATGTACAAAAAGATATACTTAGTTGAATACCGAATATTTCACAAACTTTTCTATAAACAAGACAAAAAATACACTATATTTATGTCGCATTAACTGTGCAAACACAAAGAAATTCACAATGGCGAATGGCAGCATCAGCATCAGCATGGTTGGTAGGCAGCAATGAGTCACAATCATTTAACACTACATTATGCGTACGGAAGGTGACGCATGTAATTTATTTACTAATATTAATTTAAATATATTACTACATAAAAATCGCTTTGAAAATGTAATATGAAAAAATTTCTTTTTGAAACTATATAAATATATGGTAAATTTTATATATCAAAACCGCGTCAGCAACTTGTTGACGAAATTATTCAAATAGAATAGTCACTACCGCACTTTTTAAATATAAAAATTTTATCTATTAATTTTCAAATGTGGTAAAACATAATAACAATTTTGAATTTTATACTGACTGAATCTATCTTTATTTTTAAAAATGCGAAAATGCAACATCTGTAAAATTGTCACGCCCACTGATTTCATGATGGATCAGAATAAAATAACCTTCAAAAAATGTCAGTTTAAAATATCATTTGATTTGACGTCAAATTTTTTATTTACGCCAAGAATAATATTTTATTCCATAATGTATCTGAAGTTTTATTATTATCTGGCGACAATAAGTTGAACATATAAAAGTATAATAATATACTCATACTCCATTGTCATTTAAAATGTAGAACAAATTTTTGTTCGATATTGTTTGAGTTTGACTATTCATCTGAACCAATTATAAATGATATAGGACTATATGGGAGTTCCTCAAGGCTGTGTTTTACGTTTTTGTAAAAATTAAAATGTTATTTTTAATACTATGTATAAAGTTTTGAGGAAGAAGCCACGAAGCTAACATTTTATAGACAATTTATCTACTGTCAAAAATGATAAACTTGTTTTTTTATGTTATACTGCCTCGGAGTTATTAATAATTTGTAGCGATATTCCAAAATCTTTCATTTGGATAACAAACTGTTAGTAGAATTCTATGCAAGACTGACAGATAAGATATGATCGTTTTAGAAACATATTCTCACAAAGTTTGAAGGTTATACCGTTTCGAAAAAATAGGAACCATTTTTCAGTAACCCACTTAGGTAGATACTTATCGAAATCACGTTTACGATTAGTCTGATTTATTTACAGTTCATATAAACATTTTTGTTTAAACATGATAAATTCGTACAGAATTTTTCAAATGCCTTAAAACCGACATTCTTGAGATTTCACAGCAACGTTAATTAGGCGCAGTTATGAAAATGATACAATAAACTATTACTGAGATGTTACATTTGCCGTGTCATAAAGAAGTTGTAATCTAACGTTAATTAAAGGTAACAGTTAGGACGTATAAAGACTAACGTTCAAGACATGTCATATAGAAATTATAATTAGTAAGTTACCAGAATGTTACAATGTAACGATATTGAGAAGTTATTCCTGCGTAGTTGCTGGAAAGTTGTTATATAATGTAATAGTAACTTCACGCCGTGGAACATTAACAAGCGAACAACTCGATGTTTCACTTGTGGGTTACCAAACTAACCTCGTGTAACAGCATGGTGTTTGTAATTAATAATGTAATTAATCTACTTTGTTTTTTGCAAAAATTGAAAACTACAGAAACTTTGTAAATTGTTTATATGTTATAATTATTGTAAGTATCAATTTAATATTGTTAACCTTACAAAATTTACATTTGTAACCGTTTTAGTTTCCCTGATGAAGCACCAAAATTGGTAGCGAAATATTGGAATAAAATACAATTAACAACTACATATGAGTATTTTTTAATATCTCATGCCCTTTCTTGCCTATTAATCCGTTAATCAATTTATCATTACGAAGTCGGCGTTACTTTTGTCAACATATATGAAAGTGTTCAACCGCCCATACCAAGGCTAGTGCTTCCTTTTCTGTTTGACAATACCTTCTTTCACAATCGCTCAAACTTTTACTTCCATAAGCTATGACCCGTGGACCTCTTCTGTCAAACTGAATTAGTATAGATCCCAATCCGACGGGGCTAGCATCAGCAATTACTTGAGTTGTGTCTTTAGGATTGTAGTATCCTAATGACTTTTTTGAGGACAGTATATTTTTTAACTGAGTAAATGCTTCCTGTTGTTCTCGTTTCCAAAGATGAGTTATACTAGCATGTTTCCCCAATTTTTGTCGCAGTATTTTTCTTATTGGTTCGAGAATAGTGGCTAAATCTGGTATCCATTTTCCAATGTAGTTTACTAAACCCAGAAAGCTTTGAACATCACCTAAATTTTTCGGGTCGCGAAAACTCTGTACCGCATTTATGTGAGATTCTAGAGGTTTTATGCCAGTGTTAGACAATACGTGTCCAAGAAATTCAATACTTTTGACCTTATAAATACATTTCTTCTCATTCAGTACGATATTGTTTTCTTTTAAAGTACATAATGTTTTCTTGAGATTTTCATCATGTTCGGTATCGTCTTTTCCAAAAACTATTATATCGTCTATAAAATTTAAAGTTCTTTTGCAACCAATTATAATTTTTTCCATTATCTTTTGGAATATCTCTGGCGCACATGTTATTCCAAACATAAGTCTCTTATATCGTAGTAGGCCTCTTTTTGATATGAAAGTAGTAATGAATCGAGACTTTTCGGAAATTTCGACTTGGTGGAAAGCATTTTTTATATCTAGCCTCGAAAATAGTTTTGCTTCCCTCAATTGTGGCAATAATGTATCAATTGTAGGCAGAGGATGATTATCACGTGAAATTGCCTGATTTGCCCTTCTCCTATCGATACATATTCGTACATCACCATTTCCTTTTAAAACAGGCACTATTGGCGATACCCATTTCGAAGGTTCATTAACAAGTTCTATAATGTCACTATCCAATAGTTCCTGTAGAGTCTTATCAACCTTTTCCTCCAAAGGTATGGGTATTCTTCTATATGGTTGAATAACTGGTTATATCTCATAATTTACAGGAATGTCAACCAATACATCTTTTATTTTTGGGAAGGGACTGTTTATATAGTTTATGTCAAGTCCAATCTTCAACACGCCTAATGATATTGCTGTACTTTTTCCCAGAAGACATTTTGTACCATCGCGGATCACGTAAAAAGTAGCTGTCTTTTTTCTGTTCCTACCTGAATCTCTGCTTCAAAGCTCCCTAAAGTAACTAGGGGTTTAGTACTACCATAAGGGAAAAATTTTCTGTTTGGATTTTTTACTTGGTTGCTTACTTTAATGCCTTTTTGTTTCAATATTTCCCATGTTTTGTCATCTACAATATTGCTTTTGCTACCCGAATCTATAATCATGGTTAATTTTATTCCACCTAAGTTACACAAGACAGTTGTATCCTCATCGATGTGGAAAATATAGTCAATTTCTTCTTTAGGTCGGATGCCTCTTTTGTCTCCCATCTTCCTCCGTTTTACTTCCTGTTCATCATATTTAAAGTCTGGTTTTCTACGACGTGATCTACACATGTGCCGAAAATGTCCGGTAAATTTGCATTTATGACAAACTTTTTCTTTTGCTGGATAGTTTGAATCATCTGATTTGTGATTTTTATCTCCACATCTGCTACATATTTTAGATTGTTTTGTGTAATGCGGCAACTGATGTGATCTTATTTTATTTATTGTGCTAGTACTACTACTACTAGCGGACAAAGTTGTCTCAAAGTTGTTCATTTGTGTGTTTACGCTTTTAAGACTGCGTTTAAAGCCCTCTATGAAAAAGCGTGGCCAATTTTTGAACAAACCAGAGTTTCAAACCATCTATGAAAACACATCGCCACCATTCCCTAATGGGTTAGAGCTATTTACCTAAAGATGTCACCGTAGTAAGACAGCACATCAGTCAGGTAGTACGACCCGCATAGTGTAGGTAAGGTGAAGGGGCAAGGGATGTACGCCAGATGGGAAAGAACCGAAAGAACGCATTGCACCATGCACACAACACAATAATTCTATTCGGCTTCACAAATTCACGGACGGTGATTTCATGCCTGTTTCCATACTTACCCAAATAGTCTGAATAATATTTTTAGAATGATGTAAACTGTACTGTAAAGAAAATAATTTCATATTTATTAATAAAGCAAAATATTTTAATTTCAATTAAAGTCTACAAAACAATAATAATAAATTATCAGTAAATTTTTCTACAAATATATATTTTTGCCAGTTCTATAATAATATATTATACAATTTACATAAAAATACAGTACCTACGTAAACAATAATTTTTTTAATTGTTTATATTTAGTTGACCTTGGGTTTGATAAAATAATTATAATTTTTTTGTAACATGTGCACGCAAAATGAGCTGAAATGTGCTTATTTAGAGGGAGCAAAACGCATTTTTGTTCCCTTGAGATATTTTGCTCCCTCTCTATTATTTTCGAGAAGCGGAGTAGCGATCGTTACACGGAGGGAGCAAAATATCTCAAGGGAGCAAAACCGCGTTTTAAACAAGCACGTTTCCGCTCATTTTTCTGTGCACTCGTTACAAAAATTATCGTATGCACTTCGGGAGGAACGCTTTTGCTCTCTCGGGTGAATTGATAGCACAAGACTGATTCAGTCCTGTGTTGTCAATTCACCCGCGGGAGCAAAATCGAGTTTTCCTCCCTTGGTGCATAATGTACTATTTTCCGTTGATATCTGTAATCGTTGAATAGTGTACGAGTATGTTTGGAAGTGTGTATAAATTATATCAACAGAAAATATTAAAGTTTTTTTTATTAAAAAAGTCTGACGTGGGCACCACATGACTTCCTTGTACGCCTTGTGTGTTCATACTTTTCTTAATAACTAAAATGTAGAATAATATAAAAAATTATTTTAACTTATTATACTAGTATACTCACATATATATTTTAGTCATTTTATTTAAACTGCAGAAGAAGATATAAAGCATATTTTACTATTGTCACTGTCATGTCATAATCATTTAAATTTTACGTAGTAACAAATGTTAAACGATCATGGAGTACAAGATACCGAAATACTAAATTATAAGTATTATACTTTAATTATTCTTAAATGATAGAAGATACAGAAAAATTTATAAAATACCGATTGTAGATAATAATCACATAATCTTTCATTTAAAATAAAAAAAATTGTCTAAAATTAATTATTTATCAAAATATTTTTAAAAAGTACTACTTCCGGTTTATAGATTGAAACCAAAAATAGGAGGTGCACAACTAGATGCTATAACAGTCCTAAATACAAAATTTCAGCTTTCTACGTCTAACCGTATTTGAGTTATGCGACACACATAAGTCCGTACGTACGTACGCACGTACGTACAGACGTCACGACGAAACTAGTCATAATGGATTCAGAAAAGGTCAAAACGGATATTTCCGTCAGAATCTGAGAACCGAAATTTTTCGCGATTACAATACTTCCTTACTCCGTACAAGGAAGTAAAAGTCAGACATAAAATCCAAAATTGGAGTTCTACTATCAGCTGTTTCAGGAAGAATATAATTTAAATAAAAATATTTTAGTTTTGGTAACATTACTTGCTGCCATAAAACTTCATCTTTTTCAACTTTTTCTATGTACAGGTCGACATTAATGAAAGAACAATATTCTTTATTATTTATTTGATAAAAGTAATTATGGTTTCTTTTTAACCTTTTTTTGCTTCAGTATTCAAAGTTTCACTGGTATTACTAAAAAAGAAATGAAAGTTATACCTACAGTTTGTTTATTTAAAGTAGACTCAATTTACACATAGGTATACAGAAAACGATACAAAAGTATTGATTTAAACCATTTCATTATTCAAGATTTGTACTGATAAAATCAATTTGCTGTACTTTTTATTCAATGTAAAACTTTAAATTTGTATTAACATAATATCATATTTTGTAGCTACATTAATACCGATTTAAAGTCAAATATTTTAAAAAGAACACCTTTATGTGCAAAAATAAATAAAAATATTACTTTTACTTCTGCGTCAGTAAGAAATAGTATAATAATGATTGGAATATTAGTCTATTTTTAGAAACAAATAATAATCTTAGGGAGGGGATAATTTTTGCCGCTCTCCCTCCTTTCAGTTAATTAAATTAATGTTTTTTCGACTGTTTTTTATTGTAATGTGTAAAAAATACTCGAAATCTTAGTTATACAGCATCTATTTTTCTTACATACCTAACCGGCGTTTCGGTTAGCACTGGAACTTTCTTTAGGGTCTAAAATTTACAACAATCATTACAACAATGTATATAAAACAATTACCTAAGAAATTAGGTATATACATTGTTGTAATGATTGTTGTAAATTTTAGACCTTGAAGGTTTAACTGTAAACCGAAACGTCGGTTATGCAAGAAGAATAAATGCTGTATTACTGAGATTTCGAGTATTTTTTACACATTACACCTTTCAGTAAATTTTATATAGTTGTAGTAGCACAATGCATCTTCAAATATCTATACATAAATTACAAATCTTATAAACACTTGAAGCTTGCAGCAATATAAAAAATCTGCTGTGGCCAGCACAGTACTTCCCCGACTATAAGTTTTAATAACTTACTTTCGTAACGCCTTTAATTTTATGTTTCATATTCTGAATTATTAACAATAATTTATTTTGTAAATAGTATCATGTACAGATAAAAATTTTAAATACGATTTGTAGATGACAAAAATATACCATCTATCATTTGAAATAGAAAATTTTGTGATAAATTAATTATTTATCGAAATATTTTAGCAAAGTACTACGTCCGGTTTGGGGATTGCAACAAAAAATAACTGGATTCTTAAGATTTGTATTAAAACCTTAAATGTAAAATTTGGTTGTTAAATGTTTGATATTTTTTGAGTTATCGTCCACAAAATATTGTAACACACAAACGCGCGCAGACATCATCTCGAAAATACTTTATTCGTATTCTATGGATTGTAAAACGTACTTATTCACTAAAAACTCACACTCGAAAATTTTTACTTCTCATAATACCTCCCCTTATAGAATATAATGCGGGAGGTAAAAAAAACTGACCATCGTTTAAATGTTGTTATTGATTCTCCGACTAAATTTTTTCTCCAGAGAACTTTTGATAATACACTTTGAATTTGAATAGGTAATTTTTTGAGAAAAAATTGAATATCGCATGAATGTCATTTTTTACATTTTTACTAAACTTATCTCCCCGAGCGCTTTAAATTGACACCAAACTCGGTACAATTTGAATAATTTATTTTAAAAAACTATTGACGATCGGTTAAATGTTATTTTTATTTTTCTACTAGAATTCTTTTTCCGAAAGCTTTAATTTGATACCACACACGATAGTATTTTAATAAAAATAAAAGAAGTTATGTTTATAAAGTTGGTACCACTGGTTGAATAAAAAAAATTTAATAATTTTTTGAGAAACAATTGAAAATCACATAAATGTCATTTTTTACATTTTTACTAAACTTATCTCCCCGAGCGCTTTAAATTGACACCAAACTCGGTATAATTTGAATAATTTATAAAAAAAAAAACAATTGCCGATCGTTTATATGTTATTTTTGTTTTTCTACTAGAATTCTTTTCCCGAGAGCTTTAATTTGATACCACACATGATAGAATTTTGATAAAAATAAAATAAATTATGTTTATAAAGTTGGTACCACTGGTTGAATAAAGCTCATTAACGAACTTGAAGTCAGAATTTGGGTCAAGATCTTAAATATAAAATTTCAGTCCAAAATTCCAACGCGTTTTTAAGTTATGCAACATCCAGACCGACAGACCGACTTTTTTTAAAATTATGTTTTTTGGGTTCAGTAGGGTCTAAAACGTGAAGATTCACCAAAATCTCGAACTGTCAAAAAATCACGATTACAATACTTCCCTCTATTACATAGATCGGGGAAGTAAAAAGTGATATTATGTTGGTACACATACTATTTGAAAAAAGATTTTGATTTCTTGAGTTGTAATAAAAAATAAGTAATTTAGAACTGTTAAACTTTTTTTAAGCTTCCACTTAGATTTTGCAAATCTCGACTTTTTATTTTTCTTATTAATTTTGCTTGGAGCAATTAAAGATTTGCGGGCCATATTTAACAATAATAAGCGAAACTTAACTCTTTAACAATGTACAAAACGATATTGTCAAATCAAGATCACAAGTGAAAGTGAAGGTTTTACCCTTAGCAAGCACCACAATTTATATACCTATACAACTGTTATTTAACCGTTAATCCATGGAAAGGACCTTATTCCAGGTATTGAGCAGTAATTGTTTTTCGATAGCAACACTAACAGTTATTTCAATCCTATAAATCAAACTTTAAATCTTAGAAAAACTTCTGTATTTGAATTAGCAGAGTTTTCCCTCAGCAGCACAAACTATAATAATCTTAACAAAACTGTTATTAACCCCGTTAATTTCACGATAAACTTTTAATCCTTTAAATCAAAGTAAATCTTTTAATATTTTATTAATATTTATCTTAACATAACTTATTAAGCCCGTTAATTCAAAGAAAAAAATGTCAACTGTCAATCTGTTTGATTTCCTCTACAGTTCGATTTTTCTCCTATAAAACGCTTATAAATATCTCAGTACAAATTGCAGTAAATGAAAATGTTCTCGCTTCAACTAGCTGGAACAAATTTGAACAGCCGGGTCCACTACCATCTACCGCTCTCTTCTTAACCGACCGATATCCTAGTGACAAGAAGCTGAACTATTTACTCGCTAAAATGCATTATGGCGGGCGCTCAGCCCTACATTTTTTTATTCGTACAAATTTCAAAAACTGTTGAATATATACGATTTTTGAAATTATATTTATAAACAATATCATATATTCTTTGTTAGGAGACTAATTTCAATACATTTATTTTTCTCGTACTGGAGAATTTAATTATTGTATTAAAAATTTAAACAATAAACAAAAATGTTATATATAGTGACATAGATATTTAAATACTTAATACAAATTTGAAAACCGGATCCCTTTAAGTGCAATAGTTCTTGAGATTTGTATGCTTGAAATTTTAGTGTACTTCGAACGCAGTCTTAAGAGCATTTGCTTCTAATATAATGTCAGTTAGAGTGACATTGTCACCCAGGGATAAGATTTTCCGCCGTAATTCTTTAGAGTTGCATTTCTCCGTAATTTGATCGATCAGGTTTCCTTCAAGATCGACAAACTTACATTTCTCTGATTGATGTCGTAGTCTTACAAGAAATTTATCAAATTTCTCGCCATCTTCTTGGTTCATCAGCCGAAATAAATGTCTTTCATAAACTTTACTGCGTTGAGGCAGGAAATAGTTATCCAACTTCTCTAACGCAACGTTAAAAACATCCACATTCTTATTTTCTTCGAGAGTTTCATCAACATTTGCTCCTGGCAGATTGTAGAATATCTCTTGCAGAGCTATGCCGCCCGAATGCAGAAGTATAGCCCGTTTTTGGTACCTTGTGTAACTTCTGAAGCATTCAAATATATTAGGAAGGCTCGTTTCCATTTCTCCCACCTAATTCCCAAAGATGAGGTTTCCCCATCGCAATCGAAATGCTCTATGGTTGATAAATTCGCCATAATCCGCGTAATTTCCAGGCGCTACCTGTAAGTTAAAAATTTCTTTAATTTCCTTCAGAAAATGAAATTATCATTATTATCTGGGTTATTTAAACCTCTCACAATTCCAGGCGCCACCTGTAAGTTTATAGCATCCATCCTTTGATTATACTTTGGCTAGGAAATCGTTTGATTTCCTATTCGATCTGCTTGATCGGCTATTGGTTTATTTCATTAACCCTTTGGTTATACTGTAGCATGATGTTTTATCCAAAATTATTGTTCAAAATTTAGTAATTCCAGGCACCACCTGTATGCTTATGATTCTAAACTTTCATTATTTTCCTTGGCTAGGAAATCTTTTGATTACCTATTCGATTAGTTTGATCGGCCATTTAATTTTTTCTTAATATCCTTCTAATTTATTTCAAGATTGAGGCTGCTAAACATATTTTAGTTATTTGTAAATACTTACTGTGAAATTAATCCTCGTACGAAATTCACCTCGGCGCCAATGTAGAATTCAATATGTTCTGTATATGATTCAGGGTACTTGATTATAAATAATACACTTCCTTATTTTAATACTTGCACGTTTATTCACCTCAACTGTACAATACCGACTGACTCTCCCTGCTGATTTACCGATAATAACAATCATATTAATTACAATAATTATATTATTAAATACCTACATAATACCAATACAAATACATAATACCAATACACTACAGTTTCTTTATTTATAATTTTCCAAATTGCCTTACTTTTATTATCTGAATTTAGAACGTAGCTGTTATAATACGTTTGCTTGGCCAGTTTAATCACTTTCTCATATACATTTTTATATCTTTTGTAGTAACTTAATAACTCAGTATGACCTGACTTTATTAGTCTGTTAACTTCTTTAAACATACAGGATGATATTTGTATACCTTTAGTTAACCATGACCATGGAGGTCTGTGTTTGGTATTATTATCAGGGTTGTTCATCTACGCGTAAAGTATTATTCTCTAAATCTACACGTAAACTTTGCGTAAACTATGTAAAATGTAAACAATGTAGACTTTGCGTAAAGTAAGTAAATAATTCAATTGTCAGAAAATCTATCCTATAATTTTGATTGTTTTTGGTGTGATTTGTGCTTTGTCTACATTGTCTACACTGGTTATATAGTTTACACGGATACTGCACGCGTAGATTACGTGATTGTCTACGCGTAAAATTACACTTAATCTACATCGCGTAGACTACGTGAACAACCTTGATTATCATACAATTTAGTTCTTGTTTTCGGAAAGGCAGTATTAAAACAGTATAACATGCTAAATTTTGTGTTAAAATCAAAATTTCCATACACAAAATCCCATTGTTGTTAATTTAATAAATAAATAAAATAAACAGTATTCGTTTTAGAAAAAACTCTTTTGTAATTACATTGTTCATTGTTATGTTTATATGAAGTTAATATTTTTACAACAATGGATTGTGCATAATGATCAAAAATTGATAAGTCAATCACTGATGTTACATATCTGTTTGATGCTAAATTAGTACAAATATTATCCATGCATTTACTTGAAGTAGGTGTTACCCTAGTTGGTTCATTTATACAGATTTTACAGTTGTAGGAATCTAAGATAATTTCTAATTGAAGAAAACGGCTGTTATTTACATTGAAATCAATATTAAAATCCCCACAAATAATAATGTTATGATTTATGTAACGATTACTAATGTAATTGAGACATTCGTCTAATTTGTTTAAAATAATATCGTACGCTCAGAAGTGTATACTGTTAGAAATTTAAGGAGCAAGAAATAAAAAAAACAAATCACCACTCAATACAAAACTCTACAACACGACTCAGCACGCGCTGGAAATAGAGGTTGATATCAAACAAAATACGTGGTACACTTTTAACCAACTTTTATTAAACCAAAACTCAAAATTATTAAACAGCGGCCGTTCACCGCAAGCGCCAAGTGAATACTGTCGTAAACACTTTGCGACTGCCGGCGGCTAAACAAAATTACATCAAAATTACATAAAACAATCCAATAATACAATAACAAAATTCAATAATAAATTCCGAATTAATTATCATTTGATAAAACGATTGCATCATCCATCATGTCGAATCATCTGATGTTGGTCTCTAACACGGTCATCCTGACAGACGCTTCGCTCTCGAAGCGATAGACCTTATCCGGCAGAGGTGTCACCAGACTAGACTGTTTAACTGGAATGGGATCATCATCATCATCACAAGCATAAAACAAAATCGTTACTCTTATTTGTTATTAGACAAACACTAAAAAGTTGTTATCTCGATTCTGCAGTGCAAAGCGCTACGGGGCCTTTAGCATTGCAAATCATCGAACAACCAATGCAAAGCGTCAAAGCTTTCAACATTAAAAATTATCAAACATGTACGAATGCAAAGCGTAACAGCTTTCAACATTTTACCAATGCAAAGCGTAAAAGCTTTCAACATTACAACAATGCAAAGCGTAAAAGCTTTCAACATTTTACAAATACAAAGCGTAACAGCTTTCAATATTACAACAATGCAAAGCGTAAAAGCTTTCAACATTAAAACAATGCAAAGCGTAGAAGCTTTCAACATTACAACAATGCAAAGCGTAACAGCTTTCAACATTACAACAATGCAAAGCGTAACAGCTTTCAATATTATACCAATGCAAAGCGTAGAAGCTTTCAACATTACAACAATGCAAAGCGTAACAGCTTTCAACATTTGAAATTAGACTGATATAAAAAATTACAAACATTAAGTCATTGTCAAGGCATTCTAACAAATCAGGCATATTCACTGTAAGTGACCAGTCACTTGGCCATTGCCTTAATTGTTCCTTCGCTGCCTTAGTTATGATGTTCTTGCCAACTCGTCTGAGTTCGTACCGTTTTTTTTTTCGGTGTAATCCCCATCACTTCATATGGGCCTTGGAATTCATATTGAAGCTTGCTCTTGTGCATCGTTTCATCTCTGTGTATCTGTTGAAATATATTAAACTGTAAATGTTTCTTTCTTATTTATGTTAGGTGTCGCCATCTAGCTTCAAACGTATTAATGTACTTAGCTGTTGGCTAACCTGAACTTTAGTTTAGTAACTGTCAAGTAGTAAGTATCATGTGGAAGAATCCGGTTGTACACGTTTGTTAGTTTACAATAAATGTCGTATTTAACAACTGCTTAAAATCATTACCCATGACAGCATCAAAACAAAATCTCCTATTGCAAATTGCACCGTATCACGTCGTTTTTTATTTGTCTGTGAAGGTTTGTTAGTAGCCAAATCAAGTCGCTCTTTAATTCGTACGCGACCGAGGTCAAAATTGCGCACAGGCCGTAAATCAGAATTTAAGTTTGTCAATAAAGATTGTATAAGAGGAGTTCCACCTTCAATGCCAATTAATTTTCTACAAACCGCTTGACCATTCTGACTGGACTTTCGTTTCTGTTCTGATTAGATTCATGATAGTACGCATATATCGTTTGACTTGACCATTTTATCGATGTACATCGGGTGTCGTATAGTGGTAGGTAATATTAAGTGAGTCTAAATATTCGGGAATCTTTAGATTTTGGAATTAGTTCCAGCATTCATTATTATTGATTTCGGAGTTCCAAACAAAGAAATGAAATATTAAGAGGTCAGTTTAGTTTCATCAGTTTTTTTTACGGTTTTTTTTAATGGTTGAAGGAAACAATATTTCATATATGCATCGATTAAAAATAAGAATGTGTTTATACCGTTCAGGAGCCGGTGTTAGTGGATTTAAATAAGCAGCGGCAGCACGTACGTAAGCTTTTAAAAAAACAACTTTTATACTACTTCTTCAGTATTTTTCTTTTACTAAAACAATTAATTCCTTAGTCCCATCATATTTTTAAAGCAAGTAAAAAGGTAAAACGTTTTTGTAGATTGATTCTTGATGAGCCATATCTGGTTAAAGCCCAAAAACATATCTCGTAAGTGAACAGGAGGTTTGGCTAGAAGTTCTTGTTGGTTTCTGTACGTGAAAGCGGGTAACAATCTTTACTAACGTGTTGGTCTTGCGGTAGTCAAAGTACGGTACGTGCCCCTATCCTTTTACGCATACGGAGAATAAGGCTGACAAAAGTGTTCGCTTCCACGAATAGTACCATTAAGAAGTATTTTGTAATACCGCGGACTGCCTCGCCTTCAGGTCCGTGAAGTTGGAGTCCCGAACACAAAATTTAAATCCGAAAATATTTCTATAATTTTGTGTTAATTCTGTGCTAATTATTGCTGTATATAATGAATTTTGTGCCAATGCCCTTTTCGAGTTATTTGCAATTTTCAGTACGAGACTCCAACTTCACGCCTAGTACCGTATGTCATAAAACTAAATATTTTATTACCCTATAATTTTGTGCTAATTATTGCTGTATAGAATGAATTTTGTGCCAATGCCCTTTTCGAGTTATTTGCAATTTTCAGTACGAGACTCCAACTTCACGCCTAGTACCGTATGTCATAAAACTAAATATTTTATTACCCTATAATTTTGTGCTAATTATTGCTGTAAAGAATGAATTTTGTGCTAATGCCCTTTTTGAGTTATTTGCAATTTTCAGTACGGGACTCCAACTTCACGCCTAGTACCGTATGTCATAAAACTAAATATTTTATTACCCTATAATTTTGTGCTAATTTTGTGCTAATTATTGCTGCATAGAATGTATTTTGTGCCAATGCCCTTTTCGAATTATTCGCAATTTTCAATACGGGACTCCAACTTCACGCCTAGTATCGTATGTCTTAAAACTAAATATTTTATTACTCTTGACTTGAGCGCATTAATATGGAAATTTTTTATTTTTTAACAAATTCAAATTGATTGCTGTTTTTTAAAGAGAACGCTATAATACCTACTACATTTAAGTAAGTAAGTTCGTAAACATGGATATGAAAAAAGCACTCTTGTATCTTTCAGTACCTACAATAAACAATGTTTTGTTTTTAAAAAGTTATATTAATTTCATTATTTAAAGTCTTATACTAACTTATAACAAACTTATCTTAGGCGTTTAGAAGATTCAAAGTAGTGTATTAATTTAATATTAAACGCCTAAACATAAAATTTCAGTCGAAAATTCGTACGCGTTCTCAAGTTATCGTGCTTACGGACAGAGACAAACCGACAGACAGATCGACTTTTTTCAAAATTAGGTTTTTTGGGTTCCGCTGTTGCTATTATATAGGTCGGGAAAGTAATAATTATTAATTTTTGTGTCTTTTTGTTTTAAATTTATGAACAGATTATGAGATAGTCAGATAATTGGTCAACATTTTGTTTTAAGGTGGCGTGTTACAGTTCTGCTATTGCAGAGTATTTAAAAATATAGTAAGTAAAGGTATAAAGGTAAGGGGTAGAGGCACTGTGCCCCCCGCCCTAAATCCGCCATTGTGTACAACAAATTGATCAGCTAGTTGAAATAGCTGGCCGCCATTTTGTCTGAAAATTCATTAGTGGAGGCAAGATAGACAAAAAAAGTGCGCGTTATCTCGGATCAGGTAGAAACTACTCCGATTTTGATGATTTTTTTTCTAAATGTAGGAAATGTAAAATACTTTAACTTCTATAAATTAAAATTTCTCTAATCAGATGGTTAGAAGAAAAATTAATAATAATAATGAAATATACAGGTGAGTCATCAAAATGCCCGTCGTCGATATCTCCCTTGTCGTTAAAAATACAGCACAAATTTATTAACAGAATTTTTCGTCTACTCAAGGAGCATAACTTAAAATTAGTTTCACATATACAGGGTGTTGCATAACGACTTGGCAATAATTATTCGTCTCTTTTTAAATGAAACACCCTATATATTTTTATATATTTTGAATTGTATTTTCTTTACCTATACGAACATATAAATTTCATTTTAGTTTTCCGCGGCGTTGCCAAGTTATTAAATTTTTTCTCTTAAAAAAGCCGAATAAACGTATTGTTTTATAAAGGCGTACTGAAGTTATTTTAATAATAAAAATTATGAATTTTTTTTTCTGTACAACTGTAACTATACTCTTTGTTTTTGACATAACTGTTTTTAAATGTTATTATACAAGGTGTTCAGTACAGAGGATCAAATTATTTCAATTTCAATTGGCTTTAACTCGGCATTTTCAAATGGAACACCCCATATTTTATTATTCTGTTGTGTGTATTTTTTCATCTTCTTATGTTATAAAAAGTGTCCTATGCCTAAAAACATTAATTTAATTAATTTCGAAATTAATGTTTTTAGGCATAGGACACCTTTTATAACATAAGAAGATGCAAAAATACACACAACAGAATAATAAAATATAGGCTGTTCCATTTGAAAATGACGAGTTATAACCATTTGAAATTGAGTAAATTTGATTCTTTGTACTGAACATCCTGTATAATAACATTTAAAAAAGTTATGTCAGAACAAAGAGTATAGTTACAGTTGTTCAGAAAAAAAAATTCATAATTTTTACTATTAAAATAAGTTCAGTACGCCTTTATAAAACAATACGTGTATTCGGCTTTTTTTAGAGAAAAAATTGAATAACTTGGCAACGCCGCCGAAAACAAAAATGAAATTTATATGTTCGTATAGGTAAATAAAATACAATTCAAAATATATAAAAATATATAGGGTGTTCCATTTAAAAAACGACGAACAATTATTGGCAAGCCATTATGCAACATCCTGTATATGTGAAAATAATTTTAAGTTATGCTCCTTGAGTAGACGAAAAAATCTGTTAATAAATTTATGCTGTATTTTTAACGACAAGGGAGATATCGACGACGGGCATTTCGATGACTCATCCTGTATATTTTAAAGATTTATCATTAAAGTTTTTACACGTGTATTGTTCATAGTTCTCCAGAAAATTGAGAAAATATGTCGTTACAATACAATACCTTTAAAGTCGGTTTCCAGCATTCAATTCCATAGACATATTTTTTATAAAATATATATTATTTTTCAAATTTGGGGGCCGTGGTGTAGCCACAATTTAAACATTTAAATTGAAGGATTTTATTTTTCTTTGTATTTTTTGTCTTAAATCAACTATAATTTTTGAACAAATAAAAATATCGAGTTTACGTTAGTGGCTAATCATTTTTTGCATTAGGTACCTATATTAATTTTAAAAATTTGATGAGTCTTGTTAGAGTATAAATTTATATTTTTTATACAATTTGTTGTGTTTATTCTGCTTTAGTTATCAAACAAATTAAAATCTTGACCCTTTGTTTGTAATTAGCTGATACAAAAAAGCTTAGAGAATTCAATGCTGCAAACCAGTCGGTATTTTAATCAGTATTAAAATTATAGTTGATTTTAAAAGTTTGAGTTTTATCAATGTTAAAATTTCTCAAATTGCTAATTATTTATGTTTAAACCGTGGTTTAAATTTTGTCAATAGCATTCGATTTGTCAGACATTTTTCTATGCGCCCCCAAATCTCTCCCACTTCTTTTAGTATGTACTCTTCTAAAATAAAAGAATAAAAATTCAACAGCACACAATAATGAGCATAATAAAATACTTCATCATTTGATATAAACGTGAAGTCAAGTCGAAGTCCCGTATCGAAAATTGCAAATAACTCTTAAACGGAATTGGCACAAAATTCATTCTATACAGCAATAATTAGCACAAAATTATAGAGTAATAAAATATTTAGTTTTAAGACATACGGTACTAGGCGTGAAGTTGGAGTCCCGTACTGAAAATTGCAAATAACTCGAAAAGGGCATTGGCACAAAATTCATTCTATGCAACAATAATTAGCACAACATTAGCACAAAATTATAGGGTAATAAAATATTTAGTTTTATGACATACGGTACTAGGTGTGAAGTTGGAGTCCCGTACTGAAAATTGCAAATAACTCGAAAAGGGCATTGGCACAAAATTCATTCTATGCAGCAATAATTAGCACAGAATTAGCACAAAATTATAGGGTAATAAAATATTTAGTTTTATGACATACGGTACTAGGCGTGAAGTTGGAGTCCCGTACTGAAAATTGCAAATAACTCGAAAAGGGCATTGGCACAAAATTCATTCTATACAGCAATAATTAGCACAAAATTATAGAAATATTTTCGTATTTAAATTTTATGTTCGGGACTCCAACTTCACGGACCTCTCGCCTTCATGGTCTGATAGATGGTACGGAGGTAACTATAAAATCGTTAATGTAACGCATATGAAGGGGAGGTAGAATTGTTATTTACTGTGGATAAACCACGACTGCTTTTGTATCGGAAAGGCGGAATAAAAGTTATCAATTCAGATAGATGTTGGTCAAACAAATGTTTCAGCAACAGCAAGAAATTTTGCAATATTATTACGTATAACATGGGTACCTGAGTGATCCGTGATTGACCTAAGCTCTGGGTCGGCACATAGATTTCATCAAATTATTACATCGCAATCAAGAAAAGTATTTTGGACAATAACAAAAATAAGGTTGGTAACTTTATCAAAAATATAATCGACTGCTTTAACTGTGGTTTACTGAATAACTTCTTGGAAAGATTTCCGTGAATATTTGCAAGGAACGGTTTAATTTTATATTGAAGCCTAAAGAAATAGCAATTACACATTAGATACGTCAGCTTCTCTATTAATGATAACAGATCATTTGAATGATCAATAATTACCACTTTATTTAATTTTAAAGATGTTCCTGTGTGCCAATCGTTAATTGCAGTCGGCAGTGACTTATACTTATAATACGACCTAGTTTGACATTCCTAACATTTAATGTTTTCATAATCAATTTCAGAACTATCGCGATTATTGTTGTTACGTATTCATTAAGTTTGGGAATGTTTGCATGATTGCTTTCATCGTGTTGACATTCCGTAATCGAACAAAAAAAAACAAATTAAACCGGGAATACTTTTTTTTTGTGAAGATCGCTAGCGGTAGTCTGTACCTACGTCGCGTTTTTAACAGTGGCCTCTGGGCTCTGAGAATAACCGCTCAAAATTTCTTTTGTGACAAACCTCTACAAATTTACGTTGAAAGGTCTTCTGATTTCTGACGTTACTGATTACGTATAAAATCATACTTTTAAAACTCGAATTATTACTTACTAAAACCGCCATTGCCTCAGTGCAATGAAATCTGATCGGAAAACAGACAAAACTACATACCCGGGTGGCATCCTCAGTGATTTAATAAAGTTGTTTAACTCGGTATCCAGAGCATCCATAGGTCCGTGAAGTTGGCGTATACATTAAAAGATATTGGATAAACGAATAGTTATATTAAATTTGCTCATTTTTTGCTAAAAATTGCTAATAGTTTTACATTTTTTGCTCTGCCCGTTTTAAAGTTATTGCCCATTTAACCTATATACGCTAACTTCACGTGGCGTATACATGGGGTGAAATTTCAAATTTGTTAACACTATCAAATTTTGCTCATTTTTTGCTATTTATTGCCGTATTGATGACATTTTTTGCTGTTCTCCTTCATTAGTTATAAACAAAAAACCTGTGTATACGCTAACTTCACGTTGCGTATACATAGCGTAAAATTAATTTTTGTTCTATACTATAATAATTTGCTCATTTTTTGCTATTTATTGCTGTATTGATGAAATTTTTTGCTGGTGTCCTTCGTTTGTTATAAACAAAAATCCATTGTATACGCTAAGTTCACGTTGCGTATACATAGTGTAAAATTAAAACTTTTTTAACTCTATAATATTTTGCTCATTTTTTGCTATTTATTGCTATATTAATGACATTTTTTGCTGTTCTCATTTATTTGTTATAAATTAAATTAGCTGTTGTATATGCTTTTTCTCGGTTCTCTAATGCATAAACTAAATACACAGATAGCATAAAATTAAAACTATCTTAATGCTATATTTTGCTCATTTGATTTGCTATTTCTATATTCATGAAAAGTTTTGATGTTCTCATTTATTTGTTATAAATTAAAGTAGCTAGTGCAAGTAACGGTTTTCTACCGCGTTCTCTAAATATATGTATTCTCATTATTTATTAGTTAAGTACCTATAATTATAATTTTAAATATAATTCTTCATTATTTTATAACATTTTGCTCATTTTTGCTATTCTCATTAATTTGTTATAAAATAAAATATGCATTGTACGCGCTTTCTCAATACTGTAAGTAGCTATGCAAAATGCACGCAGCCATGGTGTAAAATTAATATATTACTAATATTAAGCTCCTTTTTACTTCCCTGATCTATGTAATCGAAGGAAGTATTATAATCGTGATTTTTTGACAGTTCGAGATTTTGATGAATCTTCACGTTTTAGACCCTACTGAAGCCAAAAAACATAATTTTTAAAAAAGTCGGTTTGTTATAGTCTGTCAGTCTGTCTGGATGTTGCATAACATAAAAACGCGTTGGAATTTTGGATTGAAATTTTATATTTAAGATCTTGATCCAAAATCTGACTTCAAGTTCGTTACTGAGCTTTATTCAATCAGTGGTACCAACTTTATAAACATAACTTTTTTTATTTTTTCAAAATACTATCGTGTGTGGTATCAAATTAATGCTCTCAGGAAAAGAATTCTAGTACAAAAACAAAAATAACATTTTTTTAAAATCTTGAATTGTGTGTTTTTTTTATAAATTATTCAAATTATACCGAGTTTTGTGTCAATTTAAAGCACTCGGGGAGATAAATTTAGTAAAAATGTAATAAATGACATTTATGCGATTTTCAATTGTTTTTCAAAAAATTGTCCAAATTTTTTTATTCAACCAGTGGTACTAACTTTATAAATATAACTTCGTGCACTGCGCACACTATGTTGTTATATTTTGTTTTTAAACTTGAGGAAGTAAAACCTAAAGCCAGCTTTTTAGAAAACTACCAGGATTTTCTTTCTCTTTAAATTTTTACTTTTATTGACTTTTTAAAAATTTTTGGTAGATGGCAGCATTGACGTTTTCACAAGTTACCAGTGGCACTGAAACAGACCCCAACATAGAGGGGCGACTGAAAGAGGTGCACTGTACTCCAAATTTTGTACTCGTATGTATAAATTGTACCAGCGCATTAACCACGTACTATATTTTAACGAGAACATTGTTTCAGTACTGTTGAGATGCATTGCTGTGGGCTTACCTCTAGTACAACAATTTGCCACTAGCGCAACGGACGATTACGAAAAATTGCGTTTATAGTAAAATTTACGAATAGGAATAATTTCGAGTAGGAATAATTATGTTTAGGTTAAATTTCGTATAGCAATAACTACGTCTAGGAATAATTGTGGTTTGATATTTTATTTTTAGGAATAACTACGGTTAGGACGAATTGCGTTTAGGAAAAATTAAGCGCTTCAGTAATAAACAAGTCTTTTAATCTAATAATAATTACCTTGTACATTAAATTCTTAAATGTAATTTTGGCAGTTAAACAGAAACCTTACAGTTCAATCTGACATTTAGATGTTTTTGGTGTAAAATCGGCGGTGCTCCAGCCAATCACAAGCAAAAAATCTGATCCCTAATATCCCGCCAGAAATTTTTCTCTACTAATTCAAATAAACACTAACAAATATAATTTTGTCATTTTATGTAAATTGCGGTATTTCACCAATGCAAACTATTACTCTGTCATCGTTATTACAATTTCAATATTACGTTATAGCAGACAGTTTATGGATATAACAAAAATTTAACGATCATAGATTACAAGATATACATTTTCAAACACAAAATAATAAATTGAATGGTACTAGACACAGACTTTATAAGAAGCTACTTTGTAGATAATAACAATAACATTAGGTACATTATCTTTAATTTTTAATATAATAACAAATTGTCATATATAATACCATTAGTGACTATGATTTTGCCGGCAAAAATTACCAAAAAATCATAGTCACGTATGGTATTCGGCTTGACAATTTCTCGAATTGGTATTTAGTACCTTTTCTTCCAGAAATATTAGTTTATAAATTATTACTGAAATGCCAAAATAAAGTCAACTGACATAATATCTATAGCAACGCTTCGTGGAGTGAAAATTGTCAGTGTAATTTTCACTAGTGAAAATTGTCAGTATAATTCGTCTGTGATTGGTTCAATTCAGCAAAATACTGTGTTTTGATTGACTGAAAAACTATGAGTGGAATTGTCATAATTACCTACTTCTTTATTTATTTTCAGTTATCGTTGGAAAAAAAATTAACAAATGCGTGTGTGAAACACACACATACACACACACACACAAACGCGCGCGCGCGCGCACGCACAGACATCATCTCTAAAATACTTTATTCGTATTCTATGGATCGTAAATCGTGCTTATTCACTAAAAACTCACACTCGAAAATTTTAACTCGTCACAATACCTCCCCCTATAGAATATAATGCGGGAGGTAAAAACAACTGACCATTGTTTAAATGTTGTTATTGATTTTTCGACTAAATTTTTTTCCCAGAGAACTTTAATTTTGATAATACACTTGAAAAAATTTTAATAATTTTTTGCGAAAAAATTGAATATAGCATAAATGTCATTTTTTACATTTTTACTAAACTTATTTCACCGAGACCTTTAAATTGACACCAAACTCGGTATAAATTGAATAATGTACAATAAAAAAATTGACGATCGGTTAAATGTTATATTTATTTTTCTATGTAGGTAGTAGGATTATTTTCCCCAGAGCTTTAATTTGAAACTACACACGATACTATTTTGAAAAAATAAAATAAGTTATATTTATAAAGTTAGTACCACTGGTTGAATAAAAAAATTTGAATAATTTTTTGAAAAACAATTGAAAATCGCATAAATGTCATTTATTACATTTTTACTAAATTTATCTCCCCAAGTGAAATAGAAATAAACGAACCTACTCTAGAAGAAGTTAAGGAAATAATAAAAAACTGTCAAAATGGAAGAGCACAAGGAAAAGATGATATAAACATAGAACTAATAAAGTATGGAGGCGAACTAATTCAACAGCACATACATGAACTAATAATAGAAATATGGAGAAAGGAATAAATGCCTAAGGAATGGGAAACTGGTCAAATAATAACAGCACATAAGAAAGGAGACCAACAAATATGCCAAAACTATAGAGGAATCACATTATTAAGTACAACTTACAAAATAATGTCGACATTGATACAGAGAAGAATAACAAGCGTAGCGGGAGACACCACAGGGCAGTATCAATGTGGTTTCGTAAAAGGAAAATCAACAACGGACGCCATTCATACTTTAAAGCAAATAATTGAAAAGACTATTGAGTACAATCTAAGCGCTGAGATACTTTTCATCGACTTTAAACAAGCATTCGACTCAATTAAAAGAGGAAAACTAATGGCAGCCTTAGAAGACCTACAAGTACCGGGAAAATTAAGGAGAATGATAGCAATGAGTATGAGGAGAACAAAAATAAGTATTAAAACTCAGCCACACTATTTAACTTAGCCCTGGAATATGTGATGAGAAATCTAATAAAGAGAACCCTTAGAAAACGAGGAGGGCAAATAGTAGCATATGCAGATGACATTGCAATAGTAACAAAAAATAGCAAAGTGATGAAAGAAATGCTAGATGAAATAATAAAAGAAGGAAGAAAAATAGGACTAGAAATAAATCAAAAGAAAACCAAAATAATGATTATAGGAAAAAATGTACAGGACAAACTAATCAAAATAGGGGAAACAGAATATGAGCAAGTAGAAAAATTTAAATACCTAGGGGTGATGTTGACAAACAAGGAGGATAGGGATACAGAATTAAAGGAGAAAATAACGGCGACAAACAAAGCATTTTACGTCAACAGAAAATTACTAGAAAGCAAAATTATAACTAGAACAACAAAAATTAGAATATACAAATCCATTATAAGGCTAATAACACTATACGCGGCAGAAACAATGACGATGACAAAAAAAGATGAAGAAAAGCTAAGAATAACTGAAAGAAGAATAATAAGAAAAATATTAGGACCTATCAAAATATCAAGCACTGAGTACAGAAGCAGAACAAACCAGGAAATTGAAGAAGAACTAAATGGGGAAAATATAGTAAAGATCATCAAAAAGCAAAGAATAAAATGGCTCGGACACGTATGGAGAGCTAAAGAAACAGACCCAATAAGGACAATAATGCTATGGAACCCTAGCAACAAAAGAAGAAGAGGAAGACCAAGATCAACTTGGATACAAGAAGTTGTAGAAGATTTAAGGACAGCGGGAATAAGAAAATGGAAAACCAAAGCAGAAAACTGAAAACAATGAAATAATATTGCCAAGCTCATATAAAAATGGAACGGAGACTGATCCCCTCCAAAAAAGCGGCGCAACTCCCCAAGGAGTGTTAAGCCATATATAATATATATATATATATATATATATATATATATATATATATATATATATATATATATATATATATATATATATATCTCTCTCTCTCTCTCCCCGAGTGCTTTAAATTGACACCAAACTCGGAATAATTTGAATAATTTATAAAAAAAAAAACACACAATTCAAGATTTAAAAAATGTTATTTTGTTTTTGTACTAGAATTCTTTTCCTGAGAGCATTAATTTGATACCACACACGATAGTATTTTGAAAAAATAAAAAAAGTTATGTTTATAAAGTTGGTACCACTGATTGAATAAAGCTCAGTAACGAACTTGAAGTCAGATTTTGGATCAAGATCTTAAATATAAAATTTCAGTCCAAAATTCCAACGCGTTTTTATGTTATGCAACATCCAGACAGACTGACAGACTAACAAACCGACTTAACTGTCAAAAAATCACGATTATAATACTTCCCTCGATTACATAGATCAGGGAAGTAAAAAGGAGCTTAATATTAGTAATGTATTAATTTTACACCATGGCTGCGTGCATTTTGCATAGCTACTTACAGTATGGAGAAAACGCGTACAATACATATTTTATTTTATAACAAATTAATGAGAATAGCAAAAATGAGCAAAATGGTATAAAATAATGAAGAATTATATTTAAAATTATAATTATAGGTACTTAACTAATAAATAATGAGAATACATATATTTAGAGAACGCGTTAGAAAACCGTTAGTTGCACTAGCTACTTTAATTTATAACAAATAAATGAGAACATCAAAACTTTTCATGAATATAGCAATAACAAATCAAATGAGCAAAATATAGCATTAAGATAGTTTTAATTTTATACTATCTGTGTATTTAGTTTATGCATTAGAGAACCGAGAAAAAGCATATACAACAGCTAATTTAATTTATAACAAATAAATGAGAACAGCAAAAAATGTCATTAATATAGCAATAAATAGCAAAAAATGAGCAAAATATTATAGCGTTAAAAAAGTTTTAATTTTACACTATGTATACGCAACGTGAACTTAGCGTATACAATGGATTTTTGTTTATAACAAACGAAGGACACCAGCAAAAAATTTCATCAATACAGCAATAAATAGCAAAAAATGAGCAAATTATTATAGTATAGAAAAAAATTTAATTTTACGCTATGTATACGCAACGTGAAGTTAGCGTATACACAGGTTTTTTGTTTATAACTAATGAAGGAGAACAGCAAAAAATGTCATCAATACGGCAATAAATAGCAAAAAATGAGCAAAATTTGATAGTGTTAACAAATTTGAAATTTCACCCCATGTATACGCCACGTGAAGTTAGCGTATATAGGTTAAATGGGCAATAACTTTAAAACGGGCAGAGCAAAAAATGTAAAACTATTAGCAATTTTTAGCAAAAAATGAGCAAATTTAATATAACTATTCGTTTATCCAATATCTTTTAATGTATACGCCAACTTCACGGACCTAGCATCCATCATGGAGTCGTACGTAAAACCGCTTCTGTGGTTGTGGATTGTAATCCCACTTCTGATGTTAGAAATTTAAGGAGCAAGAAATAAAAAAAACAAATCACCACTCAATACAAAACTCTACAACACGACTCAGCACGCGCTGGAAATAGAGGTTGATATCAAACAAAATACGTGGTACACTTTTAACCAACTTTTATTAAACCAAAACTCAAAATTATTAAACAGCGGCCGTTCACCGCAAGCGCCAAGTGAATACTGTCGTAAACACTTTGCGACTGCCGGCGGCTAAACAAAATTACATCAAAATTACATAAAACAATCCAATAATACAATAACAAAATTCAATAATAAATTCCGAACTAATTATCATTTGATAAAACGATTGCATCATCCATCATGTCGAATCATCTGATGTTGGTCTCTAACAATACAGTAAAATATTAGAGTAGGCGTGGCCTAGTGTATTTTTGAACAGCGAAAAACTCGCTGAAAACTAGTTTTCTGGAAAATTTGAGTTAGTCCGTTAGATTCCTGAGGTTGAAAACTTCTTATATACCAACTCTCGAGAAAATCGTTAGAGCCGTTTTCGAGATAGCATGACCGTAAAAACATACATAGGTACATACATACATACGAGATTTAAATTTTAATTAGATTTTAGTTTGTTTCATAAGTTTTCAAACACTTTGATGCATCGTTTATTTTGCCTAAAATGAGACATTTTATTTATTGTTTATTATTATTTTATCAATTTTATTATTTCAAATAAAAACTGCGCACGCAATTGTAAACAAGTTGTAACACGTGAAAATGACGAAAACACCCCTATGTTTCATAGAATATTCTTATGCGTGCGCTGGTGGTATACTGCTTAAACCTACGGACTTATCCTGAAAAAATTCTATAAATTGATGGTACATTTTATACACCAATGTATCGAGTAAGTCGAAAAATTAGTAGTTCATATTTTGAACCTGTGTACCTAAAGAGTTAAGAAGTAAACTAGTTAAGAGGATGTTCGACCCTATTCCAAGCGGCAGCAAAACATGCGTTCGAATATCCCACAGATTTTTCTTGTAGTTTAAGATAATTCAAAATTTTAATTTTTTTTTCAGTAGTTAAAGAGTTGATCTAGGGCTCCAATTTGTTAGAATTTAAGTTTTTAATTTCATTTTACGTAATTTAATACGTCAAATATCATGATATTTGACCTAATTTTTCTACTACTTCTAAACACAATTTTAAAATTCTAACAATTTGGAGTCCTGCATTGAACCTTTCTCTAAACAGTAGTCTTTATTTGAAAGAAATATCTTGATCGGTATAGAAAAATCTGTGGGATATCTCGTAACGCTTTTGCTTCAATTTCGGCGGAATTTTTGTAGTGTACGCTATCGAACCTGGCGGCTATTGAAAATATTAAGATTTGGCTCTGCCCATGTACACTCTTGAGCATAAAGTTGTTTTGTGAATGATATTTAGTTGGGATAATGCACTGCCGTACTGGATAAGTTTTTCATATATGCTTGCTACGCGAATATTTATAATATAAAGAATAAACACAATAAATTATTATTTATTATTTATCAACAATTATTAAAATTATATGTTTATAGTACGGGAGCCGGGCGCACGTAGTGTCCCTGATATTCCCGCTTGTAAGCCTTTGTTTGGTGAGAATACCCAGCAGAGTGCAAAAGAGGCACGACTTCAAGGTAACCATGTGCCATCCCCCCCCCGGGGAGGGAATAAAAAAATCGCAAAATTCGCATATTTTGGGCCATCTTAAACTTGGCCAAATGATCAATGGCTATGCAAAGACCCTCTCGACATCAATTTAAGACGATAATGGTGTGCCGGATCCGAAAAACGGGCCCTCAAAGTAGCAAAAAAAATCGCAGAATTCGCATATTTTGGGCGTGCTAAAATTTGACATTCTGGTCTATCATGCCGTCAAGAGTAATGAACAAATATTTTAAGACTAGTCAACCGTGCCTAAAAGGCGGAATTTAGGCTCGCGAAGTCCGTAAGCGTGGGGTTGAAATAGATAGTTTGGATTATGTTCACATTATTTTGCATTTGTGTTTATCGAGAAGAGGCCATTCCTTGGCACATGGTTACCTGGAAGTCGTGCCTCTTTTGCACTCTGCTGGGTATTCTCACCAAACGTGACAAAGGCTTACACGCGGGAATATCAGGGACACTACGTGCGCCCGGCTCCCGTACTATTATTATTGTTACTTGAGTTTATTACTGCAATTATAAATTCATCTAGATTAATTGTTAATTAATATCAATATTGGCTTATAACTCAATTCGTAAATTTTAATTCTTATATTGCACGATGCACGTGGCAATACTTTATGAAATCTATCATCTAATTCTAATTTAATGCAGATTATGTTATTATATTTCGCGAAATTTAGCGACATTAACAAAAAAAATTCAGAATATCTGGTTTGTTATTTTTATTCCACACACATCTTTTGCTGCATTTGTTAGGAGCATTTTGAATAATTGCCATTTATTTTCTATGCCAATCTCATTACTTACAACAAGCATTTGTGCTTGTTTTGTTACTTCTTCTTCGTTGTTTTTCGCTATTTTTACGTCTTTAAGTCTATATGTTCTGATTGATTCGTGTTTAATTTCTTTCAGTTTTCCATATTTTCTTGTCATATCTTCCCTGAAGAATTGTTTCTTTATTTTCGCTTCGATTAGGAAATGATCACTGAAAATTTCCGGTCCTCTTCTTGCTCTAATATCATTTATGATTTTTCTATTTTTTCTTTCTACAAGAATGTAATCTATAAGTGATTTGTCTTTTTCTTCTGGTCCTTGTCTTGAATACATATGTATTTGTTTGTGTTCGTAGAATGTGTTTGCTACTATCATATCATTTAGAGAGCAGTAATCAATCAACCTCAGTCCGTTATTGTTTATCCTATCTTCTCCAAATTTTCCTATAACATCTGCTGACCCTTCTTGTTTTTTCCCTACTCGTGCGTTGAAGTCTCCTAATACGATAATATCTCCTCGACTGTTTTCAGTTTCTATGTGTAGTTGTTCCCAAAATTTGTCTTTATATTCTGCCGACTCATCTTCGTTTGGTTCGTAAACAACTATAAATGTTTTTTCATTGTTATTTCTTTCTTTCATTCTTATTTTTAGTATTCTTTCCGAGCAGGCTTCCCATTTATCTATTTGGTTTGCAAATTTCTCATGGATTAGGCATGCTACTCCTGCTGCTGCTCTTTTGTCTTGTGATACTCCGCTATATATCAGTAAATGCCCATCTTTGATCAATTTTTCTCCTATTCCTTTTTTCTTTGTTTCTGTTATGGCCAACATATCCAGTTTTGCGTTATTAAATTCATATACAAGTTCTTGTTCTTTTCCATTTATGCTTCTAATGTTCCATGTTGCTAATTTAAATATTTCTTTGTTTTCCGTTACGTTTTTCCGTTTCCTTTGCCTTGTCGTCTCTAATATTTCTATTTTGTGATTGTCTAATCGTTTTTTGGAACCTCTTCTTTTAGAATGACTCCATTTTCTTGTTTATCCCAGATGAAGTCTTTATCTCCTATTCTAATTTTTTGGTAACCTATTTTCACCCTTTTACCTTCGACCTTCTTTTCTCTTGCGATGCTTCTTATTTCCCATTGAATTCTTACTTCTTCTCGAGTTAGATCGTTGTTAATGTAGATGTCTGTGTTTCTCAATTTACTTTTTGCTGACATTACTTTTTGTTTCTCTTCCCAACTTTTAATTTCTACATGTAGTAGTTCATTGTCTGTGCCCTTCATCAGTGTTATTACCTTATTAAACTCTGCCTTTACTTGCAGTTTTTCCTCGAATAGTTGTTTTATAATTTCTTCTTCCGATTTATTCATGCATTTTAGTCCGTTTATTATTATATTGTTTCTCTTCTTATGTTTTTCTTCTGCTTCGGATTTCTTTTCAAGTTTCTCTATTCTGTCAAGAAGTACTTCTTTTTCTTTCTTCCACTCTTCTTCTTTCCTTTTCATTTCATCTTTCAAATCATTTATCTCTTGTTTTATTTCCGTCATATTGTTATTTATCTCTTTTTTTAGCTCTATTTTATTATCCTCCATGCTTCTCATCATTGTTTTCATCATTTCTTTTAGTTCGTTCATATTTTCTGCGTTTACGTCCTCCTCTGTGTTCTTGCTTTCCTCTTCTCTCTTCCTTTGTTCTGGTGAGCGAATAACCTTTTTGCTTTTGTTGAATGCCTTTTGTTCTTCTTTATCTTCTGCCTCCCTCAGCCTTTTATTCATAACTTAGCTACGCCACTGGCAATTGTTAATTAGCACTCGCGCGTATTTCACTGTGTGTGTGGAACAACAAAAGTAAGAAATAATAAAAAACAAACAGCGTGGTAGACTCAAGAAATAAAAGAAGGAACAAAAAATAAAAAGAAAGCATGGCTTAAATACTTGAACAACAAAACGCAAGCAAACTACAATGAATACAAGAAAGAACGTAGGATAGTAAAAGACAAAGTGAAAACTGAGAAAGAGAGAAGCTGGAAACAATTTGGTGAACAAATGGAAAAAAATAGCAAAGAAAATCAAAAGCTATTTTATAAAACGATTAAATCATTACGGAAATCAGAACCAGCCCAAAGCTTCACAATTAAAAATAAGGCAGGGAACCCTCTTACGGAAGAAAACGAAGTAATGAAGCGATGGAGGGAATATTTTCAAGAACCACTAAACGTAACAGCAGAAAAGTCAGATACGGAAATAGAAACGATAGAAGAAACAAAGAAAGATGAAGACGAGGAAATGGAAATAACTATGGAAGAAATGCTAGAAGCTCTAAATATGATAAAAAATGGAAAAGCGGCAGGCCATGACAGAATAACCGGAGAAATGCTTAAATATATGGGAAGAGAAGGAACTGTACTACTATTAGATATATTTAATGAAGCCTGGAAGCAAGGAAAATTACCGAAAGATTGGGAAATAGCTGTCATTACACCAGTACATAAGAAAGGAGATGTTAAAGATTGCAACAACTACAGAGGAATTTCACTACTAAGCACTGCACTGAAAGTATATGAGAGAATATTGGAAAGAAGATTGAGACAAATAATAGAACCTACGCTTGAGGAAGCTCAGAGTGGATTTAGAAAGGGAAGAAGTATACAAGACCATATATTTACGATTAAACAAATAATACAAAAGACCACAGTAAGCAACAACAAGGCATTTATGGCATTTATTGATTTAGAGAAGGCGTTCGACAGAGTACAAAGACAGAAGATATGGGACAGCTTAGCTGAAAGAAAAGTGAACAAAAGATTAATTAATGCAATCAAAGGCTTATACAAGAAAAATCTAAATTATGTTATCAGCAAGAACAGAACATCGGAAGTATTTGAAACTACAGGAGGACTACGACAAGGTGGAGTTATGAGTCCAGTTCTCTTCACAATATTCATGGATGACATCATCAAGAAATGTAAGCCAGAAATAAAGAAACTAGGAATAGGATATAGATGCCTACAACGGATAGAAATTGGAGAATGTGCATTTGCTGATGACGTAGTACTTTTAGCAAGTAGCGAAACGAATCTCCAACACAACATAAATGTTTGGAACAAAACACTAAAAGAATTTGATATGAAAGTAAACGTGAATAAAACAAAGGTAATGACTATATCAAATGAGTACGAAACTATGAACATAAAAATAGAACATGACAGAATTGAACAAGTGTCGAAATTTGAATATCTAGGAGTGTTAATTAACAGTACCGGAGTCCAAGATGAAGATATAAACAGAAGAATAGACAAGACAGCAAAAATATTCTACATGCTGAAAAACAGTCTCATAGGCAAAAAAGAAATATCGCAGAAAACAAAAATTACAGTGTTTAACACAATATATCGTGCGATATTAACCTATGGCTGCGAAACTTGGGTTATGTCCAGAAGAATGAAGAGTAAACTCCAAGCTTTGGAAATGAAATACCTGAGAAGTGTTAAAGGTGTGACAATGATACTACAGTTTATAGAGGAGAGACAACTCAGCTGGTGGGGACACCTGATAAGGATGACCGAAAACAGACCCGTAAAGAAGATATGGACAGCCAAAATAAGAGAGAGAAGAAGACGAGGTAGACCAAGAGAAGACTGGGATGGAATTGTAAGAAAACTACTATTGAAAAAAGAAATGACAATACAAGAAGCCAAAATATGCGCAAGGGACAGATTACAGTGGAAAAAGTTTGTGTGCGAATAAAGACAAGAAAATCCTACACTTAACGGTAAAAGGGTTACCATCGACTATATATAATATATATATTTTTATTAGGAAGGTACTGCAAAAGTAATATAATAATTTGTTATATCAATTTGTTTTGGAATGTAAATTATATTGGATATTGAGTAATTCATAGGTGTTGGTAATTGTTATAACTGATAATTATTGTTACGTGATGTTCTGGGTATTTAATTGTCGGTACGAGCTGGATATTATTATTATTGTATTCGAGTTTGAGGAATAAAGTGGTTATTAATTATTACTAGTGTGTTCTGAGCTTCCCGAAATCTCTGTAGTGTAACAAATTATTGTTATTCTGCATAGTCATGTCTTTAGAATTCTGTACTTACTCGCTTTATTGTGATTGGCAATTTGTCGAAATGAATTTCATACAAAAAAGTATGACTTACTTTTGTATTATAAAAGAAAAAAAATTAAAAAGTTTCAAAAAAAAATCCTATTGGCTTCGAACTGTCTGACTTCCTAACCACATAACCGACCGAATAACAGACACATAACTACCGGCTAACGCAAATAACAGGTCCAATCATACGTCTGCAGCAATAGAAACAAGCAAAAAAATTTGAAAAACATTTTTATTTATTTTTCTAAATTTTGAAAATGAAATAAAATTGTTTGTATATTATTATTATATGCATGTATAAGTGAAATATTATTATGTGCAATATTAATTATTGACCTATATGCTAAAACCAATGACACATGACATGCTTATTATTTTTATTACAAGAATAAATAATAAATAAATGATTATGTATTTATTAAATTTTGGGTAGGTACAAGAATTTTATCAAATTTATTTTTTCTTTATAAAAAATTATTGAAAATTTCTGCAGGTACCTACCTATTTTTTGATAATAATTACGTATAAATATAATACATTAGTTACTTGTAATACCTTAGGTCTTAATTAATTAGTTACGAACTTAATACGTTACATACAACCATAATAACATCAAAATCTTCAATAATATGCAAACTGTCAACTAATTCACAGATAAAATTATTGATTTGATTTCACATCGTTGTCGTTGATGATACGATTAAGCTTTGAATAGAACGCTACATAATAATAAATATGGGAGATGTGCCTAAAATAACATATTAAGGTAAATAGACATACTAGCCATTTCTTGAATTTGGCGAAATCTGCGGTTCTAATTTCTATTGTACGGTATCGGCCATCTCAAGAAAATGTATTGACTAACAACCAGAAACGGAGGTCAGCTTGTTCATGTGCAATGTGAAAATAACGTATAAGTTTAGTGTGCAAATATTTCTCAAGTCAGTGGCGTATTTACGGGGGGAGGGGTTAAGGGGATATATCCCCCCAAGCTCTAAGAAAAATCTTTTTTTTTTCTGTTATTATTATACAAATTCATCATAAAAATATTTTTCTTTATTTTTTACGTAGAAGAGGGAAAAACCGTGCTGTTATGTATATCTGAAAATTCATTATTAAAGTATTTGACCTTATACATTTTCGCCTGCGACGCTTTTTCTTATAATATAATGTTACCGTTATATGACCAGGAACAACAAATTCCTAAGGCGTTACGGCGGGTGTTATGGCGTTATGTAACAGGAGGTATTTATTGGCGGACAAGGCGATGATCGTGGCATTATGATTTGGAATTTATTGGTGTACGGATGTATGTAATGTAATCGGTGGTGATATTAATAAGGTGAAATAAAGTTGGCATAATAAGTAAGATTATTTGTGTTTTGATACGCATATCCCTGTACGTAACAATTCAGAAGTGGGATCAGTTCCTAACGTGTGTGCGATATGTCAAGCGACACATCAACCGGAAGTGAAAGTGAACGTGCGATCAGGAGACGTGCACTAAACTCGAGATTTAAGCGATCGCGTCAAAGTGGTAGTGCGAAAAGTGTATCCCCTCGGCCGACACTGAAGGAGATTGTGGAAAAGAAGATAAATGATTTTATGCAACAATACCTTGACGAGCAGGCAAGAAATGCTGATAATCGTAGATTTGATCCATCAGCCGAAATAAGTGTAACGCCCGCAAAGAAACTATGTATGTCAGGTTTGTCACAAAACATAATTCCGCTGTTCGATCCAGCGGACAAAAATGATCACGTGGAGAGGTGGTTACATCGAATAGATCAATTAGGCGAAATCCATGGGTGGTCCGATTATGTTAAATCCTGTTATATGCAGGAGAGCCTCGCTGGAGAAGCACGGAAATGGTACAATAGGTGTAAAGTGTATGATCACTCGTGGGTAGAGTGGAAACAATTATTGCGTAACGCGTTTCCAAGAGAATATGATTTTGCCTCGCAATTAGAAGAATTAATTAATCGAAAGAAATTGCATAACGAAACAATGACACAATACTATCATACAAAACTTGCAATGGCAGAACGGAGTGAATTAAAAGATTCAGCTATTATCTTATGTATCATACATGGCTTGCCATCTGAGTTACAGGCTAACGCACGAGCGTTTAAGTGTGATACCCCTGGTGCTCTGTATTCAGGATATTTAGCAACGATAGATGAGTATCAGAGTCCAGCGGCAGCTGGAACCTCTATGCAGAACCGCACGGGAGAAGTTAGAAAGAATTTTGATAGGCAAAAGAAGGATTTCAGGTACAGGAGAACAGATACCAATTCCTTCCACAACGAGAGAAAGGTGAATTTTTGAAATATACGGTGTTACAATTGTCAGCAACAAGGGCATGTGGCTCGTAACTGCCGAATGCCTAAGGTGGAACGGTGTATGAATTGTGGTGGTGCTGGCCATAAGAGAGAGCATTGTAAGAAACATAAATCATTTGAGGCGATTAAAATGATTAATGAGGCGAATGATAGGTGTACCAAGTTGGTAAAAATTAACGGTGTTTGTATAAAGGCGTTTATTGATACAGGCAGCCAACAAAATGTTATGACAAGGTATATGGCGAAACAAGGTGTTGAGTGGGTTTGGTGGTGGTGTGTCATTTGCGACAGGCGAAGTAAAGCTTAATGTGGATATCGATGGCGTTCAGATATCAACAAACGCTTTAATTATTGACGGTGATATAAGTAACGGAGAGATACACTTACTTATTGGGCAACCTGTCACTAATAGTGATAAGGTTTCATTGTTGGTGCATAATAATTCCGTGCATATAATAACTAATTCAGTTTCAGAGCAATTTCTTTCAGATATTACTGTAGCAGGTCACAACACCAAACATCGTGTTTCAACATTAAACGAAGTGAACATTACTTCAGGACAACAAAAAGAGGTAGAAGTTCGAATCGAAGGGGCCCAAGCTGACGAAGACTGTACCATGGCGCCCAAAAGATTCGCGCTAGGTTCGACCATGTTCTGTATACCAGGAACCGTGTTTCGAGGCGCGGAAGGTAAGGTAACCGTCACCAATTTGGGCGACGCACCTATCGCATGGCCAGCTGGGAAATTGATAGCGCGAGGGGAGCAGTGTGTTCCACATATTCAGGAAGGAAGGGCAGTGGTCAATCAGGTAACAGTAAGTAAAACTATGTCTTTTAAGCAGCTATTAGAAAGTACAAATCTTGATGTCGGTAATGTAACTATAGAGGAAAATGAACGTCTAGTTAAAATTTTAACCCGTTGAAATAATTGTTTCGCGACAAGTAAAACAGATATAGGTACAGCTTTAACAACCCCAATGAGAATTGAGCTCACGACAGATAAACCAATTTATTATAGACCGTATAGGTTATCCTATGTAGAGCGAAATAAAGTACGCGAGATCGTAAAAGAATTATGCGATGCAAAAGTTATACGCGAGTCTAACTCAGATTATGCCAGCCCCATACTATTAGTCTCAAAAAAGAATGGCGATGCTCGATTATGTGTTGATTTGCGCAGTTTAAATAGCATAACAATTAAAGATAGATACCCAATGCCACTAATAAGCGACCAAATTGATAAATTAGCAGGAAAAATATACTTTACAAGTTTAGATTTAGCATCCGGATATCATCAGATACCAATCCATGAAAATTCAATACACAAAACTGCATTCATTACACCAGACGGTCACTATGAGTTTTTTCGAGTTCCGTTCGGTTTAGCTAATGCACCTGCAGTTTTTCAAAGGTTCGAAGATAGAGTTTTAGGTAAATTGCGTTATGAAGAAGTCTTAGTATATATGGACGATATCTTGATTCCGTCCCGTACAGTAACCGAAGGTTTGGAATTATTAGATCAAGTATTAAATGCACTAGCGACGGCGGGTCTTAAATTAAATATTTCTAAATGTTCATTTTTGAAACAGCGAATACAGTATCTTGGTCACGAGATTGCAGCGGACGGTGTGCGTCCGGGAATACATAAAGTTACAGCAGTCGCTAATTTTAAGTCACCTAGTAATGTACATGAATTAAGGCAATTTTTAGGTTTAGCTAGCTACTTTAGAAAATTTATTAAAAATTTTGCTACTATTGCTAGTCCGTTAAGCAAATTAACTAAAAAGAACATACAATGGTATTGGGGTGAAAACGAAGAAAATTCATTCAAAGAATTAAAAGCACTATTAACTCAGCAACCGGTACTCGCACCGTTTAGTATAAACGCCATCACGGAAATACACACTGATGCGAGTTAGCTCGGGTTAGGCGGTATCTTATTACAATTTCAGAACGATAAAGAATTAAAACCAATTGCATATTATAGTCGCGCAACAACGGCACATGAGAAAAATTATCACAGTTATGAATTGGAAACTATGGCGGTGGTAGAAACGATCAAGAGATTTCGAATTTATCTGACGGGTGTACATTTCAAAGTAGTGACAGATTGTTCCGCAGTACGTACAACATTTAGTAAACGCGATCTAGTTCCGTGAATTGCGCGATGGTGGTAAGCAGTTCAAGATTTTGATTTCGAAATAGAACATAGAGCAGGCACGAACCTTAAACATGCAGACGCGTTAAGTAGAAACCCTATAGCTTCAACTGTGTTCGCCATAACGATAAACAATGATGACTGGTTCCTCACCGTACAATTGCAAGATGAGTCACTTCAACTTATTGTGAGACAATTACGCGACGGCGCAGCTACCGCAGACATGAAAAACAATTATACCTTAAACAACGGGCGTTTGTATAGAAACACAGTAATAGGAGAGCGTTTAATTATCCCCAAGATGGCACGGTGGGCCATATTGCGAAAATATCACGATGATATTGGGCATCCCGGTATAACTAGGTGTACAGATCTTATAAAAGGTGAATTTTGGTTCCCGCGAATGTCGCGATTTATAACAAAGTATGTGAATTCCTGTTTAGAATGTGCATTTAGTAAAGCCAATTATGGTAAACAAGCCGAACTGCTACATCCAATACCAAAACCCGATGAACCTATGGAGACAGTACACATAGACCATTTAGGCCCATTCGCGAAAAGTGTACGGGGTAAAATGTATTTACTAGTATGCACTGATTCCTTTAGTAAATTAGTTATTGTACGACCAACAAAATCTCTTAGTTCCAAGGAAACAATTGAGATATTACGGGAAATTTTTAGTGTTTTTGGATATCCGCGGTGTTTAATTTCGGATCGAGGTAAAGCTTTCACTAGTAGACACTTTAAAGATTTTGCTATAGAACACAAATTCAAACACATACTAAATGCAGTAGCAACACCGCGCGCTAACGGTCAAGTCGAACGTACAAACCGCACAATTCTCAACGCCATTAGAACATCTTGTAGTAATGAAGTTGACTGAGATAAAGATATTCCGGAAATAGTTTGGGGTATAAATAACACTATTAACGATAGTACAAAAGAAAAACCGTTTAGCCTTATGTTTGATCATCACGGCGGACATTCTCGCGAGTTAGAATCTAGTCTAGTAAGTACAAATTTAGAAGGTAGAAAACAGAATGCGTCAACAAATTTGAAAAATGTGGCAACAAAAATGAAATTACATTATGATAAAAAGCGTAAAACGGGGGAAAAGTATAATGTCGGTGAACTAGTCTTATGGCGAAACGCGGCTACCAGTAACAGCGGTAAGGATATTAACAGAAAATTAATTAACCCCTATAGTGGACCATATAGAGTAAGTGCAATATTAGGAAATGATAGGTATAAAATCGAGACGCTAAAGGGAATCCGCGGGTATAAAAAGTTTAAGGCGATCGTTGCAATAGATTCACTAAGACGATATAAAAGTATCTGCGATCTGAGTTCAGCAGATACATCGGAGGATGAGATTACAATTAATTAATTTACTAAAATAGTAATGAATGTGGTGTCATTAGTGAGGTCACTAATATTTTTTTGTTAGCAGGAGGAGAATGTTACCGTTATATGACCAGGAACAACAAATTCCTAAGGCGTTACGGCGGGTGTTATGGCGTTATGTAACAGGAGGTATTTATTGGCGGACAAGGCGATAATCGTGGCATTATGATTTGGAATTTATTGGTGTACGGATGTAATCGGTGGTGATATTAATAAGGTGAAATAAAGTTGGAATAATAAGTCAGATTATTTGTGTTTAATTTTGATACGCATATCCCTGTACGTAACAATAATTTATAATTGTAAATAAACATCGTCACCACTGAAAGGACTGCAAGATATCCGATATCGCAAAATTTGTTTTAATTATTGTACAAAACATTTTTATTTTCATAACCCAAGACTGATGTCTGGATACGCCACTGACAAATTTATTTTATATATAAGCACTATAAACTTTCATTTTATTTTTGTCAATATCGTGCATGATTGTTTGTTTCTTGGTTTGTAAAAACCATAGAATATCTACCTACCTTGAAGTTTATCTTAAGTTATGTTTTGCTCACTATTTTGAATTTGAATATTGTAGGATAAAATGACATTAGATACTTGTACAAAACTACATATTATGTAATTTTACCCGTATGTTGTTAAATGTTTTCGTTTTTGTTTCTTTTAGATTTTGTTTTGTGATTTTGTGCAAAATCTATAAAACAGTGCATAATGTGACATATGCAAGCCTTTAAAAAACTATAATACTGTACCCAAGAATTTCAAAAACATCAGGTATGTCATTTTACAAGTATATACATATTAATAAGGTGAAATAAAGTTGGAATAATAAGTCAGATTATTTGTGTTTAATTTTGATACGCATATCCCTGTACGTAACAATAATTTATAATTGTAAATAAACATCGTCACCACTGAAAGGACTGCAAGATATCCGATATCGCAAAATTTGTTTTAATTATTGTACAAAACATTTTTATTTTCATAACCCAAGACTGATGTCTGGATACGCCACTGACAAATTTATTTTATATATAAGCACTATAAACTTTCATTTTATTTTTGTCAATATCGTGCATGATTGTTTGTTTCTTGGTTTGTAAAAACCATAGAATATCTACCTACCTTGAAGTTTATCTTAAGTTATGTTTTGCTCACTATTTTGAATTTGAATATTGTAGGATAAAATGACATTAGATACTTGTACAAAACTACATATTATGTAATTTTACCCGTATGTTGTTAAATGTTTTCGTTTTTGTTTCTTTTAGATTTTGTTTTGTGATTTTGTGCAAAATCTATAAAACAGTGCATAATGTGACATATGCAAGCCTTTAAAAAACTATAATACTGTACCCAAGAATTTCAAAAACATCAGGTATGTCATTTTACAAGTATATGCCTTTTATCCAACTTCAATGTTCCAGCCTCACATACTGTGAGCCATCGGTATATATTTTAGCGTGTGTATTTTTGTTATTGTTAATACTTTTTTTTAATAAAATTATGTTGTTTAGTAGGTCAATTTATTTTTCATTATTTTAATTGTCGTGTAATAATATTTTAGGAGCCTACTTAGATAGGTACTAAATTTCGAAATACTGCAATAAATATTTTGTTTTTGAACTGAAATTTATCACTGTATTTAGAAGGTTGTATAACTTTATGATTCATAAAAAAAAATGAAAATCAGAATATTTTTGTGAAACCACTTACCTATCTACTACATCAGATTTTTTAATTTTTGTTCTTGTTTCTGTCCTTTATTTATTGGATTAATGTAATTTATTTGAATATTTAAGTAATTCTTTGAAATACATAATTTTTGTTAAAATAATGGAATTTTATAATTTGATTTAAATATTTTCATTATAAAAATCGCTAGATTAAAATCATGATATAATCATTTTAAAAATCAACCATTTAAATTACATACAAACTGGTAATAAGTAAAATAATATGGTAAAGAAAATCAATTGAGGAAGCACAAGATGAAACAGTTACGCCATCATCAGAAGCTACAGATTACCAGTACCTACCCTCTTATGATGGCGTAAATACCATAATTGTGCAATAAAGGTTTATTCATTGTTAAATATGTGAAACAAAACCAAGTGTTTTATTTTCATTTTATACCTAAATGGTAAAATAATAGGTATTCGTAAAATTTTAATTTCAAATGAAAATTAACAAATTATAATAATAAGTGATCAATGTATGTGAACTATTTCCTATAGTTGAGTAAAATCATCTCTTATATACTAAAAGGCATGTGTATATATATATATATATATATATATATATATATATATATATATATATATATATATATAACGCATCAACTAACATATTTTATTTCACGTTTTCACAAAAACTATATTATTAAATTGTATGGGAATTTTTTTATTTATTTTATCAAATTGAGATACATCATCTTTGATTTTTACAATAGGTAGATTTTTTACAAGGAAATCTAGAAAATGTTATTTGATAGAAACAAGCTTTTTTTTAATCGCGATACGTTTGGAAAAAAATTACGTTTGACACATGTTACTTACATATGGAAATTTTATTTACATGTAATTTTTTATATATACCAATTTGAATGGTTTCAATACTTGTATTATAATAAAAATTTGTGTAAATTATATATTTAAATATGTCTGATATTGTAAAATGTGTAAATTAAAAGATAATTTATTTTTGACATTTCATATGAACCAATATGAAATTAGTTTAGAATGTTGATTTTAAGGTCGTGCAAGAAAAAATATCCAACTTCACATAATACATTTAATTATGACACTTGTCATTTACAAATGTTAATTTTAATTACTTGTAATTTTTTATATAGACAAGTTTGAGTGGTTTCAATATTTGTATTATAATTAAAATTTGTGTGGAATATTATATTTAAAAATTTCTATCATTGTAGAATGTTTAAATTAAAAGAATATTTATTTTAGACGTTTCAAATGAAACAATATGAACATAGTTCTGAAAGAGGATTTTTAAGGTAGTACGATAAAAATATCCAACTTTATACCAAATAATCTGACATTTATCTGAGTTAATGTTTCTTCTTTAATTTTTTCCGTAAAACACAAAAATTCATAGATATTATATTGTAATGGAATATGTTAAATACAAGTTATTCATGTATATAGCATATTATAGTAAATAAATGGTTAATTAATTTTAAAATATCTATATTTGACAGTACTAAGAATTATTATTCTGGTAGGTAAGTATTATGTTCTATTAGGAATATTATGAAATTATTAAACATCTTATTTTAGATATAATAACCCTTTAGATATAAATTAAATGTAAACTATAGTGAAAATTCTACTAAATTGATATCTACACGGAAGAAACTTAAACATAACCTTACATTGGAAGAAAATCTACAAAATTTAAGAACATTATGTGATCAGCTATGAAAATAAATCTAGGATTCGTGCTGATTTCACTCGATTCCATGTTTTCAACCTTATCTCACAGATAATAAAGAAAAATGGGATTTAATTTTGACAAGAAACGTACATAGGTAGAAAAATAATAATTTTATAAATTTATGTAATTCTGATACAGCAACATCTACAACAATTTGGTACTGCGATAAATTCTAACCTCAGATTTGTCATTCCTATTTTAGTTTTCGATAGTTTAGTCGTTACTCGATGATAAAGCTTGAAAATAAGGATAAAAATCATTCCTTGACATGTTACTAGTTCGTACCGAAGAAGGAAACATTTAGTCACAAAGATATCAGACATCTACGATGTGTCTACTATTTCAAACAACAAAGTCAAAATCAATCAAGTACGATACGCATACGCTCAATCTGAACTTTTGCGCACACTACACACCACCTGTGACATCCGCTGGTAAACTTGGCGGTGACGATATATATTTTTTTGAAAAATCGCAGCTTGAAGCTCGTGTCAGAATCCTTTCATACCGGTCACTATGAAGATAAGACAACTAGCCCACAATTGTTGTAAATTGCATCTTTAATACCGAGAAAAACATTACGCCGCTTTTTGCCCAGTAATATTTATTACTGTACGATTCTACTCATGGCAGATCTGTCACAAAAGAACAAGACTACTTCGACAAAACATCTCAACATGAATATTAAACTCAAGCAATATAAAACAAAATGTGCCTTGCTTAAACACAGTCAAAAAGAACAACATCTCTTCTGTGAAAGATGCACTGCGTTTGGGCTGCTTGGCTGTTGGATTTACTATATATCATTATTTTTACTATGCAGAAACCAAAGCAGGATATTAACCACGGAGCTAACCTTAAATTAGCGGCTAACTTCTGAGATGATCTATACAAAGAGATCCCCAGCGAGATTCAAAGTCACTAAAGTTGGTTGATAAACGTCGTCATATATTTATGTGAACGTCAAGGTTTATCCACTATTACTGAAAGATTTCTGTGAAGTAATTTACTTACATAATAATCGACTAAAAATTATATCATTCCAAAGTTACAAACCAAAGTGTTGTAACGTACTGTCAAGAGATGGCGCCAGCTGATATTTCTCCCTGAAAATCTGTAATAATAATTTTTATGATATTTGAAACGGCCGTAATAAGCGTAGGAGCGTAGTGCAATTGAATGAAGTTGGCCATGGTCTGACACACTGACAGCGTCGACAGCTATGCTTGAGCATGGAACTCCCCGTTCAAAAATAATAGTATATTATACATCGAGGGAGATAAATGTTTTATTATTTCTGAGGTGCAATTTGTAGCCAGAGGGCGAAGCCCGAGGGATACGAATCACTTAGGGAATAATAGCATTCTCTCCTGAGGTATATACTATTTTTTACAAGCCCCAAGTAGAATTAAACATTTAAAAAAACCTAATTTATTGGTTTTTTAAAATTAACATTTACTTATTAATTTACAGAATAATTATTAGTAGTCCTTGAAAACAGTAAAATGTTTCTTGACAACTGTCAAAATTTATATAAACAAATTGTTTGCATATATGCAGATTAGAAATAATTATCGAGATTGAAATGGAAGAATCTCGAGAAATTGTACATTACATCCATGGATACGGAAATAGTATATTGCGTCATAAAGGAAGATATAGGTATATTACATCCCGAAGATTTCTGATACACGAGCGAGCGAAGGGAGCGAGGGCAGCAAAAGCTGAGGGATGTAACATGCCGTTAGATTCCCGTAGGGCACAAGATATTTTTCCGCATCCATGAGAAGCACGTATTAAATAAAAGGAGTTAATTTTGTAATGTAGAATACAATCCTATGAAAGTGTGTCGCTTTCCTGTTCACTACTCAGAATCCAAAACCATGGCAACATATGTACCTTAAAAATATTAACAAAAAATTCTGACAGTATACATTTTAATAAATATTTTGGTAACTTACAGTATGGATAAAAAAAACACGGCGGGATAGCATAGTGGTTAGAATGCTAGGCTCTGGTTACAGAGGTCGTGGGTTCGAATCCCGGTCAGGTCAGGAAATTTGCACGGCCTGATTTGGATCGGTACCTACTCCCGTTACCATTCCAAGTTGGGATCTAATTAACTTGGCAACCTCTAGCTATCGGGAACCGGCTAGAGGCTGTAACAAGGGCTTGCGCCGGGTTGACTGGCAACACACGGTAGTAAAGTAAACAAGAAAATGGCGCAAAAAGTATAATACTGTGTGTGTGCCATCAAGTCACCCTACGGATATAACCCAAATCAGGTTCAAATCCCGAAATCATAATACATACAGTATGGATAAAAAATACTTCTTTTGTAATTTTGTTTTGTTCATTAAATTAATTGGCAATAATAAAGTGCTGTTATAAACATCATTGCAAAGGATTGCATAATAATAATTGTTTGTACGCAGTATGTACGTATCTTTTTGACACATAACCTCTAATTGTCAAATTTGAAGGGTCTAATTTTCGGGTAGCAGCTAAAATCCCGAACTTACAAACTCAACTTATTTTTCTTTAACTTTTTCGTGTCCCGAAATGTATGAACACAGCTTTATATTTTATCCGAATTTACAAATTCCGAATGTCTAAAACCTGTCTTTTAACGCTCTAACTTATACGTTAACCGAAATCTATAAACACAGCCTTATATTTTATCCGAATATGCAACACACGAATTTATAAACACAACTTTACTTTGTACAGATTTTACAAACCCCGAATACCCGGCATCATGAACTTGACATTCACAGAAATTACGTACACAGACTTTGATTCGAGCCGAAACGGCGGCAATTCAAATTTTACATGTATGTTGTCTATGGTTTTGTTATGCGTTTCATAGTACATAACAGTATCAATAGATGTTGTACCGAATCAACTGTTTATATATTAGCGAAAGAATTATTTTTATTTATAAGTTAATTATATACGAGAATAAATTATACAGACTTATAATAAGTGATTAACCGTAACGGGACTTGGAGAAGTCAGTTTTTTTTATCAAAACTGTTCGCAAGCTGCTGCTCTTTGCTTTTACCTGGTCCATAACTGATGAAATGTGGTTTCAACAACACGGAGCTACGTCCCATACTGCAAGGAAAACAATGAATTTGCTGCGAACGGTTTTTGGTAACCGTATCGTTTCACGATTTGGAGATAAAATTATTGCGATTGATCAACCAGTTTTGGTTTCAGTTATGGACAGTAGAGCAGCAGCTTGCGAAGAGGCTGATGGCAGGCATCTAAAATAATTATTTTTTTAAAACTCTTCATGATTAAAACTATCTTTTGTAATCAAAATTATTCATTTTCAATTAAAATAAATAAAATTATATCAAAAATACAATGTTCAGAGACAAAAAATGCGACAAAAAAGATTGGGGAAATTACCGCGAAAACACGTTTTTACCTTTATGCAGAAAAAATAATTGATGAAATTCTAGAAAGGGGATATGAACAAAAAATAGATGTAAATATTCTATTCATAGTCTTTCGTCAAGCATTTGATACGGTAAACAGAGAAATACTGTATCAGAAGTTAATCTTTTTAGGTATTTCAAAGACAATTAGAAAAGCGAGTTGTTTAATATTAACAGAGGCAATTGTGAAAATACACACGACAGGAACTCTATGCACCAAAAGTAGGCAAATCGCAGCATAATGCTGATGACATTGTAATTCTTGGTACAAGAGAAAATGCAGTACGAGACATCTTTTCAGAGCTCGAAATAGAAACGAAGCAAGTTGGATTAGCAGTTAATGAAAATTAAACTAAATTTATGCTACTCTCAAGAAAAAGAAACCTCAATCGCAATTCCATTGAAATGGCTGAACACAATTTTGAAACAGTAACTGACTTTTTGTATTACTATAGCAACACTAATTTAAAATAAGAACCCTGTCTGACCTGTAGAAATAGCCAGTCCACAAAATTCACGAGTAAAGCCCCTCTTTGAAGATGATCTCCATCACTAGATTTCAGATATGAATTTTGTATTAGTATAGCAACACAAATTCAAAATAAGAACCCTGTCTGACTTGTAGAAATAGCCAGTCCGCAACTTTTTTTGCTGGTCCGCAAATTAGGCACCACCTAAGCGAGCAGTGTCTCTGGTCTGGTTTTAAAATGTTAACTGTCAGCGATATTTTAATATTATGTCATTATCATAAGAAGTTCTATTAGCCAAAATCTACAACATAAGTATAATTATTATCTCATTGTAAAGGTTATGTAGAATATAGATATGCGTAGGTATCTGATTTTTAAATTCCTGAAAATTCCTCTTTAATTATATAAATATTCTTGTGTATGTTAATTACTGGTGTACTAGTGCTACTTATATGAAATCATATGAAATATAAATAAAACAAAACTTCAAGTAATAACCCTAAGTTGATTCGGTACAACATAGCTCCACGAACGCATCACAAAACCATAGACAACATACATGTAAAATTTGAATTGCCGCCGTTTCGGCTCGAATCAAAGTCTGTGTACGTAATTTCTGTAAATGTCAAGTTCGTGATGCCGGGTATTCGGGGTTTGTAAAATCTGTACAAAGTAAAGTTGTGTTTATAAATTCGTGTGTTGCATATTCGGATAAAAAATAAGGCTGTGTTTATAGATTTCGGTTAACGTATAAGTTAGAGCGTTAAAAGACAGGTTTTATACATTCGGGATTTGTAAATTCGGATAAAATATAAAGCTGTGTTCATACATTTCGGGACACGAAAAAGTTAAAAGAAAATAAGTTGAGTTTGTAAGTTCGGGGTTTGCATGCATTCCCTAATTTTCGTGTTAAAAATAATTTTTATAATAAATTTATTTTAAATTAATTTGAAGTTATATTCGTATTTACTTCAACTTAATAGCACATAGTAATCACTTATATTAACATTGAAGTTTTCTGAATAGTCAAAAAGTCAAATTATTTTGATTTTAATTTTATCGGTAGATGTCGCGTCGTATGCATGAACTGTAAAAACCCGCCAATTTTCATTACATCCCGCGCCCGCGTTTCATATTTACCCGCAATTATTGTTAACCTCAAATAAGGTAAACAATCCGTCAATTACATCCATGGATACGGAAAAATATTATGCTGTCGTTTTTGACAACGTCAATTGACCTATCCTGTTCAACTTCGGTTGCGCGCGCATGCTTGGGCATTGGACTTCCGGTTAGAGGAAGTGAGTACGATAGATACAAAGTAACATGTGGCGAGTGAGACGGCAAAACTGCTGCGCAGTACGCTTTGGTAATAGAAAGTGCAGTTAGTTGAAATTTGACATTTCTTATTTTAAATTTTTTAAATATAGGGGAAAATTTTAATTCAATTTAATGACATTGCACAATTTGAACAATTTAGTATGCAACAGGCATGAAAAAAATTAATAAAATCGTAAAAACAATTAATTTGAATTTTGACATTTGCACAAATCTGTTAACTCTTTGGGGTAAACAGGTTCAAAATTTGAACCACTAATTTTTCGAATTACTCGGTACATTGGTGTGTAAAATGTACCATCAATTTATAGAATTTTTACCGGATAAGTCCGTAGGTTTAAGCCGTATACCACCAGCGCACGCATAACTTTGTAGTATATTCTATGAAACATAGGGGTTAATTTAATTTATATTATATTGCTTTTGACTACCTATGTAATAGCGTTTATTTTCCGCTGTGCAACAGAAAATACTTCTGTACCTCTAAGAGTGTAATTTTATTCATTTTACCGTACCTCAAAGAGTTAAAATACGCGCGCATTACCAGGATTGGTCTATTTAACCTCACTTTCTTTTGCCACAAGCATGCGCACAGCGTACTGCGCACCAGCTTGCTGTCTCACTCACCACAATGTTGCTTTGTATCTATCGCACTCACTCCTTCTGACAGGATAGATCAATTATTACTTAAATATTTTTAAAAATAGTAACCAAAGAGCAACATTAGAAAACAATATGTAACTAAATATTTTAATTGACGTCATACAGGTTCTCAACAAATCACTCATGATGAACAAGAATTTTAAGTAAATTCAAACTTTAAATTAAGCATTATGTAATAAAAAAATTGAATAGTCATAAATTTGCATGCCATTATCATTATAAATTACCTAAAAAATGAATTCTGATGACAGTGGATTTGTTTCATATTATTTAATAACGAGAACCATTGTTTTAGATTCACTGGTATGTTTTGACATTTGCAATTTTCTATTTGAGGTTATTAGTATTTAGTAGTTTACAGTAGTGTTATGCTTTCTTGTGTTAAAGATAATTTTTTAACTAAACGGAGCAATCTGAAGTTGGAATGCTAAAACAGATCGTTTTTAATTGGCTGATGTAACACCAGTTTAACACCACACAAACTTTGTAATGTAAATAAACGAATGTTCTCCATCTTGTCTCGTCAGCTGTTGTCAGTGACTGTATCGAGTTTGCCCGCTGATGGTCAAATTTAATTTTGCCGCCAAAAAATCTAGTGATATTTTTCTCATATTTACACAGTGAAAATTCGACTCAGCGAGACAACTTCGGATTGCTCCGTTTAGTTAGGAAATCAACTATAAAATCACAGAATAAAAACAGTATGAAGAAGAGACACGAGCCTGCTATTTTGAATTTATCATGTTGATTTTGGCGCCATCAATACGCGGCACCATGATCTAATTCAAGAAGTGGGGATCATAGCAGGCGTATATGAATCTCATGCGAATTATTTATTTAAATTTTAAAAATAATTGATGAACAACATTAGGTACAAAATATATATTTATAAGTTAATATTAACAAAGTAGTAAAATAACAATAATATATAATTAGAAAAAGCATTGTGCATGTAAAGGTACGTGTACACGGTGCAAGAGTTAAGGAGTTGGAAGGGTTGGAATCGTGTGGACCAAATATTTTAAAGATTTGTAACTTCAGACTGTATCGGTATATAGATAAAAATAATACTTTATACTAAAGGACAAAACGATATGAATTTTTATTAGAAGTAGAAGCAATGTACGATTAACGTTTGAACAGCAGGGGCTAATGTTATTATTTTTATTTAGTAACAATAAAAATTGAATAATGGTGTAACTGTGTGTGATAAATAAAGCGTTCAAGTACTAAATACTCGTGGCGTGTGCTATTTATTTATAACTAACATTGTTTCAAAAATTGTACACAAATATAAAGGTACCATTTATGTTTCTTTGTCGCAGCGCTTTCAGTATTGACATTGTTTACGCCAAATTCAAAATGTAAATAAGTACTGCCATCTAGCGTCCGTATGTAAAGCTAGAGGTATTACGCGCCATTTTCCAATGTGCATGTGCGCTGGAAGTGTGTGCTAGCTAGATAATTAGAATATATCAAGTATGGCGAGAAGCCGGAAGTAAGTAAAGGTTTACGATTGTAAATGTGTGTAATTAAATAAGGAATAAAACTCATAGTAAAGTGTAAAACCCTATGCATAATCATCAATACAGTCCACTCAGTCTCCACACAAAACATTGGTCCATTCAAGACGGATTTACGTTCCTTTCAACACGAAAAACAGCCAGTTGTTCAAGTGTCAAGCGTGCAGCAGATTCAAGGTACTAAATCTCAACAAAAGGCCTAATCTATTCAGCTACAGCTTCACTACAAGTGGCTGGCATCAGTTGCAACACACTGCAAGTTCATCGCTATTTACTGTAAGTCGTATTTATTCCTATTTTACAATAATTACTCCCATTACCATAAGTACCAGTACTATATATTGGAAGTGAAGTTAGTGAAAACCACATTTTTAGAGGTGTCAAAAATTAGTAAATTACCACGGAAATACTCGCAAATCAAGAGTCTAAGAGACACACGAGGTACATAAATAACAGAGGCATACATAGAAACTACAGGACAATAGCAGCAAAAGTATCCTTTGGAGAAAAATTAGTTTGTAGCTCTAGAGAAAATTTCTCAAACAAACAAACGCCTAACGGGCTAACGGACCGATAGAGACATCTATAGCCAGGAAGCAGTAGTAGAGACACGAGCTGGACCTAGAGGAGAAGAAAAGAACTACTAACGGGGACCCATACCGAGGAAAGTATTGCCACCTACAGGAGAAGACAAGAACTGCCAACAGAGACCCAAACCGACGAAAGTAGTGCCACCTAGAGAGAAATAATAAGACTACTAGCCGAGACCCGAACCAAACGGAACAGAGACATCTGGGAGTGAGGTAAAGAACTTCTATCTGAGACCAGAACCGAAAAATACAGGGAACGACGGATAAGTATACCGATGAGCGATAATAGAAGCAATAGCCTGATACGGAAGCGCGAAACACAGGAAGAAGAGGAAGAAGAAAGAATATTCAAACGAAGTTCAAGACTGGCGAGGTCTCCCACGAGGAAAAGTGAAACAGAGCGAATAAACGAGAACACAGAACTATTTAACAGCGGAGTGACTCCTTTAGAAAACGAAAAAAAAATGGATGATATACTGAAAGGAATACAAGTAGCAATTACACTACTAAACCATAACTTTGGAGATATTAAAAAAGAAATAGAAGGAATTAGAAATGAAACAGTAGAGGGGAGAAAAGAGATAATACAAGGAAATATAGAACTATAAAGAGAAATGGAAATGTTCGTCAAAAGCATGGAAAACAAGCTTGAGACCATTAATGAAGAAATAAAAGAAGTAAAAGCAAAAAGCGAAAAATGGGACAAAGAAAAACAAGAGATAGGAGAAAGACGCCGTAAAATAGAAAGTATGGAAGAAAAGAGAAACAAAGAGGCAAACAAAAATAGATTCGTAATATCTGGCTTGGAAACCACGCAAAACACAAAAGAGGATGTTCAAAAATTCATGGAAGACAAACTAGAAATAAAGGTGAAGATAACGGAAGCATACCAGCTAAAACTTCCAACTGAGATTTAAAAAATAGTAATAAAACTAGACAAAGATGAAGATAAAGAAAAAATGTTCGCAGCGAAACACAAACTCAAAGGTCAAGACATATATATATATATATATATATATATATATATATATATATATATATATATATATATATATATATATATATATATATATATATATATATATATATATATATATATATATATATATATATATATATATATATAGACAGGTTCTTAACATTCAAAGAAAGGCAAGTACAAAAACAAATACGAGAAAGGGCGAAAGAAGAAGAAGAAAAGGGAAGTCAAGTAAAAAAATATTACAACAAACTAAAGATCAACAACAAAATGTGGATTTGGGATGATCAGAGCGAAGAACTTAAGCCAAAAAACTAAACAGCATAAAAGAAGAGGGAATTAGATTAAGTTTTTGGAATATTAAAGGTATTAAAAATAAAGATAATGAGTTTTGGGACTATATAAGGGAATTTGATTTTGTGGGACTAACAGAAACCTGGATCGAAGAGAAAGACTGGGCAACATGGGAGCGGAATCTCCCACGAGAGTTTACATGGGAGGCAAAATATGCAACAAGGGAACACAAAAAGGGCAGAGCAAAGGGCGGAATTTTAACAGGGTTAAGAAATCACATAAAAGAAGAAGCAAGGTTCTCCTACGAAAAGCAAATAGTAGAGAGAAACATAGTACTACAGGGGGAAAAATGGAAAATTATAACAATTTACAATGATAATAATATGAAAAAAATACACAAAGAACTAGAAGAAACATTAAATGATGGACCAGAAGACTTTAACTTAATATTAGGAGGAGATTTTAATGCTAGAACAGGAATAGAGGGCAAAATGAAAAGAGACGTACAAGAAGAAAGCAGATCCTCGAAAGACAAAATACGAAATACTGAAGGGAACAAACTTATAGATATGATAGAAGAAAAAGGTTGGGGAATACTTAACGGCTCAACAGCAGGCGATGAAGAAGGAGAGCTTACATACGTAGGACTGAGAGGAGAGGGTTCAGTGATAGACTATGGTATAGTAAACGGAGCGGCCCTTACAAAAGTTACCAAATTTAAAATTGACGAAAGAACGGAATCAGACCATTTTCCTATTTCAGTTAACTTGTACGACAACAAAGATAAAATCGAAGAGAGGAATAAAACACGTAGAAGAACGGACTGACGCTAGTACTAACACTAATGATTAAATCATTTATAATGTAATGCTCGAGTTAATATTAACATTAATATTAAAAATTGAATAATATACATTTTATAAATACTTTTTCGGATCTTAAAATAATATCTAATATCTGAGCGTCAAAATTCACAACACTATCGAAAATAACAGCAACGCAAGCGACACAGCGAAAGACCGAACAGCGACAGAGCGAACGCTAGCTGTACTGACTGTACACACAGCTGCTATCTTTATCGTAAGAATGAGATAAACAGAACCATAGGTCCGGTTAGTTCTGCCTCCGCGCGGGGTATAGTTTGCAGGAGTGGGGGTCCGAATTGAAACTTCGGCCGGTGTCATACATCCTCTTAAGGTTAAGTGCTAGTTTGTGATATTTTTGTTCTGAATTCCTTAATTTGGATAATTGGTATTTCTAAATTATTTTTAAAAAATGACTTTAAGATGGAATATGCTTTTTATACAACTGATGGTTGTGTTGTATTCTGCAAATATTGGGATCAAACGGTAAAATTTAAATATCCTCAACCTTCACAGTTAATAGTGTGCTTATCTGCTAATATTTGCAATATTTTTCATCTGGTAGTGATTATCTTGCTTATTAAAATATTTATACAGGGTGTTTCTTTAAATCTCCTGCATCGATTGCGTTCAGATTTGGTACAGTAATAGATCTAACCTAAAATATAGGCATATTAAAATGTAAGTTCGCCAAAACGGAATGTGTTTGAAAACGAAGCCTGGCGTTGCGACATCGATAGGTCTGGGCAGCTGTTTACGCGATGGGCAGTCGATTTCTGATGAGTGGAAAAGCAAATTTGCGTTAACTCGGAAAACGACGCCCGGCGCCGTGACGTCGGCGAGTCGAAACAACTCTTGACACGATGAGGGATCGATTGCCGAAGAGTGAATCCTTAAAATAGCCATAATTCTTCGCGACATCGTCAGGTCAAAACAAAACTGATCCGAAGAGCGGAAGGTTCCGATAGATATCGGGACAGAACGAGAGTGTAGCCGAAGCTGGACGGAGGTTCGGTAATGTGTGTGTACGTGACTCTGGCGTCGGCGTCGTGACCTGTGTCTACCATTCGAGGTGCTAGGGTCAACTCCGAGGTACCTGGAGCAATAGGTAAATATTCTGAGGGTACTTGACGCCAACTCAGAAGGTCGCAATACTCCCAGGGGACGGTGACGGTCTAGCCTGGAGGACTTTAATAGACGGGGCTTGAAGGGCTTAACGAGCGATGCAAGACGGTGGTTGGTTTGTGACCTAGGATAGGAGAATTCTCGGGGTGGACTTACTCAAAGGATCACACTAAATCACAACTACGGTAACGGTCTCCAATACTAGGACTCACCCTATTGCTACCTGCTGGACGGCTTCTTCAAATCGAATGCTGAAAACTAGACGTCGGTATTATTATCAGTTTAGAAATGACAGATGAATAAACACAAACATTTGTTTTCTCGTACAATATAATTAAATTGTGGGTACGCCAGAGTCCCAAAAATTTTGAAAATTATGTTTTTTATAGAAACATGTTTCAGAAATCAAATGCTTAAAACCGGAAGTCGATATCTATATCCGATAAAATATTACAGCTCTTTTCCTGTGTCATAATAATAATATAATAGTTTATTTAGGTAGCCATTGGCTAATAACAATACATAAAATTTACAAATTATTTGACATAATTAATAATATATTCAATCTGTCATGCAAAGGAGATAGGGAGACAGAAATAAAAGAGAGAATAATGGCAGCTAACAAATCCTACCATGCAAACAAAAAACTACTAGAGAACAAAAATCTAACAAAGAAAACAAAAATTAAAATTTATAAAACGATAATAAGACCAGTATTTATGTATGCAGCTGAAACAATGACAATGACGAAGAAAGATGAAGAAGAATTGAGAAGAGCGGAAAGAAGAATAATAAGAACGATATTAGGACCAGTAAAAACCCCAGAAAATGAACTCAGACAAAGAATGAACTTTGAGATAGAACAAGAACTAGAAGAAGATATAGTAAGAAAGATAAAACAACAGCGAGCAAGATGGTTAGGGCACGTATGGAGAACAGATGACAGCGAAACAATAAAGTCAATAGTACAATGGGACCCAGGTGGCAGAAGAAGAAGAGGCAGACCGAGATCAAAATGGCTAGAGGAAGTAAAAGAAGATTTAAGAAGAGCAGGCATCAAGAACTGGCAAGAAAAAACAAAACATAGAGAAATATGGAGAGAAACAATAGAAAACATATAAAACAAGAAACAGGGACTGATCCACCCTAAAAAAACCGGATTTAGAGAGCTCTACGAGCGGCGATACTCCACTGGAGTGTAAAGCCACTATATATATATATATATATATATATATATATATATATATATATATATATATATATATATATAATCTTAAATTGTTTACATTGTTGTTGTTGTTTAATTATGTGACATTTTAGTTTTCTTTTATATTCACTTATATTTTTAGCATCTATTACATCACCTGGTAGCGCGTCATACATAATTAAACCTTTATAAAAGATGGAATTACATTTTTGATTCTTGTTCTGTTTTTTAACATAAAAATTGTTTATCTGTCTGGTTTCATAATTATGAATTTCTTTGGTTGAAGATAAATTTTTAGTGAGATATTTCAGTAATTTTCTATTGATCATTTTATAGACATATAGCATTGATTTGAAGTCTATAAAATGTTTAACATTCATCCAATTTAACGTTTCTAACATATAATGTATCTTAGTTCTTCGACTACATTTAAGAATAATTCTCATAGCTCTGTTTTAGAGAAGTTGTAATTTACTAATGTCAGTTTGACTACATAAATTTAATATGGTGCAGCAGTAAGTAAAATGGGGTAGTATAATTGTATTATCGTGTATAATTAAAAAATAATTTAAAAAATTAAAGGGTATATTCTGTAGGACGTGCTGATCATGAAACAAAAAGAATTTTTTTAAAATTCGCAAAAAAATTGCATCGTATTTTAAGCAAACATTTTTTTTGCCACTGGTCGATAGTTATTTTTAATAATTGTTTTCAAATCGTCTACAATGAAAGTAATTGTTTACATAATATCTAATACTAATAAAATGTGTACTAGTTTAATTAATAATTTAATTTTTCGGCGATTGACATTAAAAGTGCTGTTTTTTTTGACAGCAGACAGTCAACAAAGTGTCACTTTTGTAAAAAAAAAGCCTAGGCAGCAAAAGTAATTGTTACTATGGTGAATCAACAAATTTGACATTTATAAAATTCATCACATACCTAACCTATTTTGGCTTAGGTTAAAGCTTTGCTTGTAATATTATGTTATTTTGTTAATCATAAAAATAAAATAATAATTCTAATGCGAGCGTCAAGGCGTGATTTTTCAAATATTCCGCCAAGTTTATCAGCGCATGTCTACATGCAGTGCGCAGTAGTTCAGACTGAGATTATAGGCTACGCATGCGTATTGTACTCTGATTGAGTTTTGCTTTGTTGATTTTGATGTTTGTTGTACTTGTAACTTGTACATAATAGAGTAGACATCGTAGATGTCTGAAGTATGATACCATTTTGATAAAATAATTCCTCCTTCGGTGCGAATTAGTAACATGTTAAGGAGTGATTTTATTTTCAACGTTTATCGTCGAGTAACGATTAACCTATCGAACACTAGAGTAGCAATCACAGAGCTGAAGCTGGAATTCATCATTCATCGCAGTACCAAATTGTTGCAGAATTTATTTTGAGATATGTTAGTTTTATTGCGAATTATTAAAGCCCATTTTTCTTTATCACTTGTATCATTTGTAGGATATGGCTTAGAAGTTGTACCAAATAAAGATCAGCTTTTCGGACATTGATAATTCAATAATTCCAGGTCGAACATCAACATTACCGTATATTTTAATCATTATCGCTGGTATTGTATCATCGATATTTACATATTTATTAGACCAACGGAGCGAAAAAGGGAATCAACAAGGAACCTGTACCTATTTTTTTCTGCTTGGAGGAATGCAGATCAGCATTTGATACTATATTCTTCCAGTGTCGACATACGGAATCAAACACTCTGTGATTACAACAATACTCTAGACAATGTCGTTGCTAATAACGTATGTGTAGTTCGCAATACAAACTCTTTAATGACGTCATCCGAATGGAATTCCAAGAATGCCATTTTATTTATATTTTGTTCTTTCATAGCACTGTCAACATACGCATAGCAACATACTTTGATTTCGGTACCTATCAATATATTTAAAATAATCACTAAATTAATATTAATTAATAACAATCGCCGAAAAAATAATGTGTTTAACACGGCAAAAAATACAGATTTGCTGCCTAAGCTAGATCCATAGCCTCGGCTGCGCCTCGTCTATGAAACTCTAGCCGCGGCAGCAAATCTAATATTTTTTTTGCCTAGAAACAAATAACTATTAATTTGATAGGTAGTAGGTAGGTAGTCTTTCGTCGACATTGCTGTTAATTATTATTTTCTTTGCTGGTGCAGTGTTCTCATTTTACAGGGAATAGCAGTGTAGTGTAGTTTTTGTTAAAATGGATGCATTTAGTAACAGTGAATTAGTGGACATGTTGTTAATTTATAGCGAAACACGGCAAAATTCGTTATTGGCACGACGTCTGTATGCTGAACGTTATCCTTTACGCCGATTACCCACTCCCCGTTTGTTTGTGAGGATAGTCCAGCGCCTTGGAGACACAGGATATGTGCAACCTAATCGTGGAAGAGGTGGTGGCCGCCAGCATCAACACGACAATATGGTTAATGATATCTTAGATGCTGTACATGCTGAACCAACTATTAGTACCCGAAAAGCGTCTCAACAATTAGGAGTATCACATAGTTCAGTATGGCGAATTTTAAGAGATCAAAACTACCACCCATTCCATTTTCAACGGGTACAAAGGCTAACAGAACCTGACTATCAGTTTAGAGTACGGTTTTGCAAGTGGCTTTTACAAAAACACACTGAAAATCCGAATTTCCCCTCGTACATCATATTTTCTGATGAGGCTACTTTTACGAGGGAGAGAGTTCATAACTATCATAACTTTCATTATTGGAGTCAAGTAAATCCACACGTTGTTGTACGGGGCAGTTTTCAGCATTGTTTTTCGATAAATGTTTGGGCAGGTATTGTTAATGGAATGTTACTTGGGACGTACATTCTACCAAATAGGATGACTGGAGCTAATTATTTATTATTTTTACAAAATACTTTGCCAGAACTACTTGAAAATGTGCCTTAAAATGTGCGTCAGCAGGCATGGTTTCAGCACGATGGTGCGCCACCACACTATGCTAGAAATGTAAGAGAACATTTATACCGAGTGTTTGAGGACAGGTGGATTGGTCGCGGTGGATCTGTAGCTTGGCCTGCTAGATCCCCTGACCTAAATCCGCTGGATTTTTATTTCTGGGGTCATTTTAATTCCCTCGTGTACGACAACCAAAATGCGCCGGAAAACGAAAAATAACTTAGGCAGAGAATAGAAAATTCAACAGAAATAATACGAGTACAAAATTCGTGTCAAGACTGTACTAGGTCATTAATTCAACGTGCTGCAATGTGTGTAGGGATGAGTGGTGCAAATTTTGAACAGTATTTGTAGTTTTGTGCTTCAGATATGTTATTTCCCAAATTATCTTGATATTAAATACAATGCATTAATATTATAAATTATTTTGTATTCAAACAATAATTGTCTCTAAATAAAACTAATATTACATAATGTTTCTTTGATAATTAATTTCATTTAATATTTCTTTCTATGACGTATGCTACTCCAGTGGCTCAAAAAATGTCTACTTCAAGTTAACTACCCTTAACTTTTGTTCATGATCAGCACGTCGTACCCTTTAATTTTTTGCTCTAAGTTGTAAAACACCCTGTATATTCATGACAAAAAACTACTTTATAAATAATTTGAAAATATGCAAAATTTATTTTCTTGATTTTCTAGCAAACAGTGCCATTTACAAAAAAAAATCTATCTTGTAGAAAATTTTGTGCTCTGCAAATCCGTTTAACAGTTTTGTTCGTAATGTAAACCATTTGTAAGATAAACGCGAAAAACTAAAAACGGGGACAATTTTTTCAAAATGGCGGCAGACGTGGACACTTCCGGTGATGCCTCCACCTCTGAAAATACTCAATAAGGTGTGTTAAATGAGAGAAAAAACATGCATAATAATTTCAGTATGCCGCCGGACTAGTCCACACTAACTTCATTCGCAAGCCCTTAAAATTACAAGTCAAACAAAACTTCAAACGGTTCTGATCAGCAGACGGAGAGCTCGGATATTTGGAGTACCAGTGGTACTACTACTACTTAACTCAACAACTTTAATGGAAACTAGATCAAAATACAGCGAGCTGCACGCTGCACGGCCTTCTGTCAGCATTCCCACAAACACCTATAGTCACAGAAATATACAACAATAAATAAATAAATAATGTAAACAATGTAAAACTCGTGCGAAGAGTAGCTTCGTTACAATGTATACATCTCTGGCGTAGCGTGACTTTTTTAGGGTGCTCAAAAAAAATCTTATCCAAGATAATACACATTTTTAACTTGCCGTTTTTGATAATCATATTTTTGTCTTCAAATAATCTTTGTAAAAATAATTTCTGTAGTAATTCAATACCAGAAGAAGTTGAAGTAGAAGTACCTAGTAATATTTAATATAGATTGTAGAAATTAGAGAAACAATAAGGTACAAAAATAATTAAATAAAGTTATAAATTGAACTTGTAATTCTCTATGTAAGCAGAAAAAGAGTCGTGTTCGTTTTCACTCGTTCACACATATTTTTTGTCACTTTAACTTTCATGTTCTATGATAACTGATAACAGATTACAATCAGATTAGTAAGTACAAGTAAAATATGGCCATGGTGGACAACAAAAATAAATTGTAGAATGTAGCAGCATGCATACGCCCTTTCGCTTTATCTGCTCCTAAGCGCACCGTTATCCCACACCATGATATTCGCCGACCGCTCTCTCCATGTAAGAATATGAGCTAGACTGGTCGTCAAAATTTCGTCACGAACCTAGTTCTGCGTTTGGTATACTATTAGGCGCCCGCAAAATAAAAACTAAATTATTTATGTAATATTCTCTATTTAAAATGAGTTTACGTATAAAATGCATGTAAATACAAATATTTTTAATCATTATTTTACTCTGGGTATGCGGAGAGGAAAACACCTTGAACACAATAACGCTACGTCACTGATATACATACATATATACGCATAGGTATGAGGTATGTGTAGATTTGGGGAAAATATAGATATTAAAAATTATTTGTATCGTTATATCGGTTTATTGATATTAATCAATATTTATCGATACCAATTGATCGATATTTATATTAATCGATATGTATCGCTAAATATCGATAAATATCGACTATTATCGATATTATCAATTATTATAGTTTTTTCGATATATCGAATATTATCGATTATTTTGATACCGAATATCGATATTAAAATTGAATATCGCGCAGCCCTACATTTGAATGCGTATAATTTCCAGCTTATTGTAAAATTATTTATTTTTTGGCGCTCTGTTTTCCAGTTGGTACCTTATTGGCGAAAAAAGCCAAATGTAGATGGCAGATGGCAGCACAAAATGGCGTCGAGTGCGGGATAGCAAATATGAATTCATATACTGTTATCATTGAAGAAGACGTTGTGCAGGATTTATATCTTCCAAATTTTAATTTTTATACAGAATACTTGTAAAAATAAAAAAAAACCAAGCATGATATTTTATTATTGTATTAATTTAAATAGATAAATAAGTAATAAGAAAGAAGAAGCATATTACAATGCTGGATATTTTAAGCTTTATGGTACCTATTTACAACTATTGTAGACGTCACTAAATATCTTGAAGATTGCACTTCGCAATTAGTTCAGCCAATGTATTAACTTACACACAAGTATCTCTGAGCGATTGGACTATTGCACCAACTCGATACTTCAACATTTTCTTTGATTATTCCTGTTTCTTTGTGCCCACGAATCACTTCACTGGTGTTAAATTATGCAAAATATGATGTGTAAAATACAATAAACATGTAATACTTATATAATATTTACAATATAATCAGTGGCGGCGCCAGGATTTTTAACACGGGCGGGCCATAGGGAGGCCGTCCAAAATTAAGAAGGGCCATAAGGAAATAATAAAAAGATGACATTTCACATTTTTATTTTACGTAAAAAGAACATAATATTCACAAACAAATCTATTATTTTAAAATAATTCTTCTATTTTCATGATTATCAGCAAATGTGTTAATTATTTGCGGTCTTCATTTAACAATTTTGCCTGTGATTTTTCTATGGCAATAACACATAAACTTGATAATTTTGAATCAAGCAAAGAATTTCTTAAATATGACTTTACTCGCTTTAAACAAGAAAAGTTCTCTCACAAGCAGCTGAGGATACAGGAATAGGTTATTAGTTATAGCTATTGTACAGAGTTTGCAAAATTGTGTAAATGCAAGTTCGTATTCACTTAAAAATTAATGCAGATTAAAAATATCTGTAACTTTTACGAGTATGTTGTTTTTGAGCTCGTAATGATAAATTGATTTTTTTATAATGTTTAACTCTGAAATTAATATATTATTGTCAAATGAGTAGGCAGTTGCGAAAGGTTTTATAAGTTCAGAATTTAAAAAATTACTGCTTTGAGGGTTAAAAACACTAATACCTATAATTATATCTTCATTTTCTGAAAATCTTTTATTTAACTCACTAATAATTTTATCTAAAGTTGGTAAGTAAATTTTGTTCCGGAAATCTGTTTCGGATACTACTGAAGATTTTTCAAGTGTATTTCCCTCGACTAAATATTTTTCAAGGTGTTTGGTAATTTTTTGGTTCTGTTTCCTAGTACATTATGTGCTGCAGATGGAATTTGTTTTAATCTTAGTGTGCTAGTAGTTCTAGAAACAAAAAATTACGCGAAATTTCGACGGCAGAAACGCGAAACACGTTGACAAGCGAAGACTTGGGAAGAAAAGGTTCATGCCTACGTTAGTTCTTCTATCTTCTGTCATGCGCGCTGCTGTAATGCCCAGTGCACACGGAGAAACTTTTTGACATGTTTCCTGGAAAAAGTTTCCGGAAACTTCAAAGTTTTAACGGCGCCTAAATATGAGGCGTTTTCAGGAAACATTGTGAAGTGCAACTAACTTCTTATTTGTCAAATCGTCAAATGTGACATGTGATCATAATAGATATTTATGTAACAAGTGCATAATCTAGGACTTTATTGAAGAGCCGTTGTTTATGGCAGAGTGAGCGCAGCGAACGAGGCTAATAAATAAGGCGAGTCTATAGAGTCCGATTATGTACGAGTTACATACAATATTTTATGTACGACTTTATTATAATCAATTTTTATATTGCCTAGAATGACATTTGTATTTGACATAACCGCGTTGACAAAAAAATTTGATAGTATTAGTGCATTTTTTCTATTGTTATGGTTACAAAGTTGTTTATTGATTATTTGTTTGAGAAAAATATTGAAGCTCACAAACTGACATTTATTAAAAACATTCTTATTTTTGATCTAGAAATGAAATAAATTATTGAAATTGCATTAAAAGCAAAAGAAACACTTCTCCTGATTATATCAAATATAGGAAAATACCGAAAATGCAATATTGTAAGTAGGTACTTCAATACTGATCTCCCGTCGTATAAGATATCCAGATGGGCCAAGTATTTGATGTGGTGTGCTACAATACTAATATAAACGAAGGAATAGATAACCAAATTTCCTAGTTTTATCCCTAAACTATTAAATAAGGTTTGTACTTAGTTATTTTATTTTACATGAATGTTATAAATATTATTTATATTATTTTGTAGGTAATTTAATGACAGTTTGTCAGAAGCTTGTAAAATGTATTCCTTATTGTAATTTATAAAATTTTCATTTAATTGAATTATTGTTCATAAATAAAAAACATTTATTAATTTTAATTGTTGTTTTACTTTATCATTATGCACTAGTGCATAAAGTGGTAGTTTATGCACGCTAAACAACGTCATAAACAATTGATTATAATGAAGTCGTACATAAACATATTTATAGTTTTTCAAAGAAAATCTCCATTTTCTGGAAACTTTTTTCAGAAAACTTTGTGAAAAGTTTCTCCGTGTGCACTAGGCATAAGGAATCCCGCGCAAAGAAAACTTTGCACTTTGTTTCAAAAGATTTTTATTTCCAACAGTTGATTTTGTTTAAGCTTATTTTATTTTGAAAAAATTATATTTTAATTTACTAAACTTATACAGCATTTTAAGCAGGCGGGCCAAGTGGGGGGGACCAAGCAATTTTAGGGCGGGCCATGGCCCGCCCCTGGCGCCGCCACTAATATAATGTATACTTTGTACTTGTTTGCCTATCGTGTCTCAGCTCTAGTCGAGACTTTAGTAGTTCTTGCTGATATGCTGCTTATGCGATCTGTCTGGTATTATGTTGCCTGACAGTAACTTTTTGAGCCGGCATTACTCCTCTTTTTAAAAATTTCTTAATAGTATGCTGTATAACTAATAATTTGGTAATTAATATTCTATAAAATAAATTTCACTTATTGTATGTACCTAGATGAAAGTCAGTAGAAAATGTGAGGAAACTCTAATTCCTTCTGATGTTTTTCCCTATTCTTTATACAACATACCACTTTTCTCTTACATTAATGATCACGGGAAAATAGTGTGACTAGTAAAATTGTTAATACTTCTATAATTACTAAATATGGGAGATTCTGGGACATGACACTGTAATTTTTAACTTCATTTTAAGTGAAATAGGCACCTCATTTTTAAAAAATATTGTTTTAAATTTATTTGCCGTCGTTCAGTTTTGCATGAACTGTCACTTTAGAACGGAAAACTACACAAAACAACTGACAAAATCAACTTTTCACAAGAAGTACAACATAAATCCCATATAAATACATGATGTACAAATGTCCAGCGCTATCCCACACTCGTAAATTATTTTTTGGCCGCAAGAGGTCAGCTCAGCTATTTTGATTTTTTTCGTCTATCGTAATTCATGTTCGTTTCATATTTGCTTTTCCGTATACATCAATATCAATTGCACCTTTTTGAGTAACTTGTATGTGACAGTCTCTCATGTTGTGAGTAATCATAGATAAATATACCGTGTTAGCTGTAAGCAACAGTTACATCACGGATACTCATGGGTCATGGCTTTTTATGGAAAGTACACCACAGAAGATATATGAGCAATTTAAATGGTATGCTCTAGCTCTAGACACCTGAGCACCTGACTGAAATTGAATCTGAGTTGTCAGAACCACAGTCTACGTAAACTTTTAATTATCATAGTTGTGGCAGGTGGTGACATCTTTTGTATCTTGGTTTACAGAAATCTAGTAAAATTGATTTGATTGATTTTTTACCAATTTATTAGATTAGTAGAGCAAGTAGAATTCTGGGTGCGTCCCTGCTATCTACCCTTGGCGCGCCCCTGACACGAGTCAAGAAGCGTAGGAGTGGGGATGAAGTAAGAGTTCGTTGCACAAAGCAAAGATACGGTTGGGTTGTGGATCTGCGATAAATTATAACACGTTCCAAACGAACGGATTAAAAATATTAATCTTGCTATTATTTGTCCTCGATTTATATTTCTGTCCACGTGGCAAAGTATTCCGTAGTAACTTTGTTGTATTTATATCGAACGAATAACTGTTAGATCCAGGGACCTGGACCGATATTCACTGTAGTTCAGATTCTATTACGGTTCAAGTTTGGATTTAGGTTCAAGAGCTTTAAAATATAAGGGTTTAAAAACCTCTATTATTTCAGGTTTTTTCGGGTTTCGGTTCAAAAATATAAATTAATAATGTAACGCACTTTACTTGTTAACTTAATGTTTTATTGTAAAAAGGAAATAAAAATAATAAAATGAATAAATAAATAAATTTTTTATATATATAAGTATATGGTTATCAATACTTTAAGTTTACTTAACATTAATAAATACTCAAGAATATTTAATATTGCAGTCGTTAGCCTAGCCACAAATACCGAAAATTATATTCGATCTTATTAAAAAATATTTTCTAGGTTGTCTTGAAATTACTCCTATAATGAGTAAAGACAAATTTTACAATAAAAAAGATTCTCTACAGACACCTGAGTAAGAGAAATCTTGTGCCGGAAAATGGCATGACAATGATAATTTTAAAATGAACAGAAACCGATATTGTGGAAATGGGTTACGGGTTACAACTAAACAGTTCGGTTACGATTCCGGTTCGTTGACCTTCGAATATAACGTTTCGGTTTAGGTTTTCAGGTTCGAAGAAAATAAAGGTTTTTTCGGGTTTATGGTTCAGGTTCGAGTATATCTCCAGGTACCTAGTTAGAACAGAAAAATTAAATCTACTATAAGGACATAATTAGTTTTTTTTAATTATTTAAAATTATGATTTCCTGTTTATCTTGTCTAGTGGCATACGCAGGATGCTGTTATACTGTATATAATAATTATTATTATTGTACCGATAAATTCGTGACTCTTATTTGAATATTTAGATATTGTTTACTATTTTGTTATATTGTGATTTCTGATTTGAACAAACTAATCTACGAGGAGAGAATAGTAGTATATTATTCACCAAGGAAGGGAAGCACGCGACTATTTCTACAGGTAAAGTTGCAGCCCGAGGTGGGTTCGAGTGCTGAAAATTCACAAAAGGGAATAGTTGCGTCCCTCCGGTGGTGCATACTATAATTTTGTTCACAAGTTTAAGCAAAGCACGCCGTCACTTCCTGTTTAGTAGAGGGACTGAAACACGTTTTGCTCTCTAAAGGGAGCCAAGCACACTCAAGGGAGTAAAAGCTCGTTTTACTCACTCTAAACAGTGAGTAACGACGTGCTTTACGTGCACGTGTATGACGAAAAATTATTGAATGTCTTTGTATTCTAAAGGAAGATGTATTATCTAATCAAATTAAATAACGAATGAGTGAACGAGTTAAAAAAATATTGTATCTGATATGAGGGGTAAAGATAAGACTTTTTTCTACGCCCTACCGAATATTGGCAACATATCACTACCATGTGTAGATATGGATACGTCAACAAAGTTATTAATGGGTGCAAATAATGTTTTACCGTAACAAATTAATTAAAAACATTAAATTAACTGTTATTTAATCTTAAATTATGTTTAAAAGCATAATTTTATTTCAAAAAGAGCAAATCAAATTTAGAGTTTTTGCGTTGGCAACAAATATTTAAATAAAAAACTATCAAAAAATAATTGATGGAACCCTACTTCTAAATAATTTTTTTGCATCATATTGAGCATATTTCATTGCAAAAAATGAATTTTGTTATTTGATCGTAAAATAAATAGTCCGGCAGCCGTAAGCCGAACCTTGTTTTCTTCTATTAAGTTATTTGAGTAACAAACTCACTTGTAAACGTAAAATTGACAGCTGCATTGTAAAAATTAGAAGCTAGTCATATATTATACTTTGCAAGTTAGTAACTAGTCATAAGTTGTCATACGATGCCCGTTGCCACAGTGATACTTCCAAGGCTTGTGAGACAAACAGTTGTATGTAACTGACATAAATTGGTTATAATTTTTTAATTTTAATTTTAGTTTACATTTGTGACTAACAAGTAAAATATCGCACAATACACGCAAGGAAACTGTTTTACTGCTTCAAGGAGGTGACAGGCACGCCAGTCAATTTCTCCTTTCAGCAGTAAAAACTGTTTTTCCTTGCTAGTAATGTAATATACTATTTTATTGTTGAAATTTTTTGTTCTAGGTGTAAAGATTCGAAAAATACCGGGTATTTTTTTGGACCTTTGGGCATCTTCTTTTATTCAAGATGGTATCTACCGCTATTCTTATATATTCGGCTTAAACCTTGCGTTTCATGTTAGAACCATGAAAGTTGGTATACTACATATACATGAGACCCCTCTTTTAAAAAAGTGGAGTTACTCCCTGAGGCCGTGCAGATTCTGTGTAGTGCGTGTTTTTTATAGTATTTAGCATTTATCTTGTAAATGGTTAATGATACGAGAAAAACTTAAATAATTATAGAGTACTAAAATCACTATAGAAAAGGTCATTAGCAATTTTCTTATAAGTAGCACAGTTTTCGAAAAAATAGTGAAAATGTATTTCGCTCATTTCAATGATTTAATAATAAGACGAAATTTTCTCCTCGCACGAAAACTGCTGTTGTTTATGAACGAATAAAAATATCGACCCCCGGTTTCTTGCACTGTATTCTCCGAACATTTGTCTATGAGGTACTTATATCATTTTCAAAACTTTTTAGGGCATTAGTTAAGCTAAAATTTAAAGATTAAAGAGAAAACTGAAAAATGGTAGCGTATTTTCGTAATTTTTGTGTTAAATGCACTGTAACTTCTGAGCGGATAAAAATTTCGACTTCAGGTTTCTTGCATCAAATTCTACGTAGGTACATATTTCTACAAGATACATTTTGTTTAAAATTTACGAGAACTGGTTAAGCTAAAAATTTAAAATTGTCTCCAAGGGAAATTTTTTCGTAATATTTGTGATTAATGATTAACTTCTAAACGGATAATAATATCGACTTTCGGTTTATTACATTAAATTCTACGAACATTTCTCTATGAGACACATTATATATTTAAAATTTACGAGGGCCATAGTAAAGCCAAAATTTTGATATTTTCTCTGAAGAAACATTATGAAATTTTAATTTTTTTAATATTCATTGTATTTAGTGACATGTAACTTGTAAAATCTAAACGGATATTAATATCGAATTTCGGTTTCTTGCTTTAAATTCTACGAACATTTCTTTAAAAATTACGAGGACCTTAGTTTAGCCAATATTTTAAGATTTTCCCGTTATTAATAGCAACGGTCGCGATATCTATTGTACGCATATGTTTTACTTCGCGGTCTGTACTGCGTACGTCTACGTCAAGTTTTTTAAATATAATGTATCCAATAGAGAAATGTTTGTAGGATTTAATGCAAAAAACCTGAATTCTATATTTTTATCTGTTCAGAAGTTATAGTTCATTTGCCATCATATCGAATATCTTCATAGGTAATAAATTCAGTACTTTTACGTTTATTTGACTCTGTATGGGTTCAACGATTTCAAAAAATATACTGTAACGGTTTTATTTATTTAGGTGAAGTGTAAAATCAGTAAAACACGAATATTTATATAACAAGTTTAATAACGAAAAATAAAAGATAAAAGTTAATAATTATTAAATAAACACGCACTATTAATTAAACTTAAAACACTAATTATACATTAAGAATATTTATTTACACACTTAACAATACTAGGATTATTTATTTATACACTGTAATTATTTATTTAACCACTAGATAACATTAAACTCTATTTATGTCACAATACATGAATATTTAGTTCTATTTATGTCACTATTCTAACGTAGACTTCTATTTATTTCTTAATTCTAACGTAGACTGACTCACCGTCCGCTCGGGTAGCGTTTATATATCCACAGCCGGTAATTCTGGTAGATTCCATAAATTCCTTCCAGAAAGTCATTAAATTTTATTACCGTAACGCGTGACCTGATGAGTCATCCCCCTCTGGCGCCATCAACACAATAGCGCGACGGCTAGACAATGCAAACTGGTCCGTGCAGGTCGCTTAGCCGCCGCCACCCAGGCGCCGCTCGTTACAATACTATGGAACTGTTATAGGTAACAGCTCTTCTAAATTTCTAACAATTCAGACAATCGCGTCCTTGTATATTTACAAGTATTGTCAATAATTTTTCACAAACTATAAGCAAAACGGATTGCAGACTGCACATCAAGCGCGCCAAAACTTACGCAGACTCATATCTGCCCAGTGTCCTATGCATATGACATCAACTTTGTTTACATATATTTTTGCTGACGTAAAATTTGTAATAATTTTGAAATTTTGATAACGAGGCATGAAAAATATATTTATTGTCAATACAAATCTGCGCCAAAAAGTAGTTTATTTTACTCTATGAAAAAAACTTAAAATCCGAATAACACAATGAGCTCCAAGTTTATAAATTATAAATATTATCAAATTACAGCCTTTATTTTTGTTCTCTACAAAAAATATTGTATAGTTAACCACAGATCTAAATAAACGTTTTGAGTGAGTATTTAATTTAATTGCCATGTTAAATATTGAATATGAATTTTTCTAGAACAGCTTGCATGTTTGAAGATAAACTCGAGTAGAATACTATGCTCTACCTACGACTGTACGACTATACTACTAAATAATTCATTCATTTTATAAGATAAAAGACCCCGCACAAATCTTATGTAATTGGGGTCTCGACGGATTTTGCTGAAATTGAAGTATGTTATTCCTTGATCCTTGCTGATCAATAGTCTCCATAGGCGCAAAACTCAAATCTCAGTATTTTTAGGAGTTTTGCAGGTTTGAAGTTCAAGAAGAACGAAATATATATCCTAAAAATCGATAAGAAAGAACTATTTTACAAAACTGTATATTGGATGCTCGATATCGACCACCACAAAAAAATCCTGACGCAAACCCAGATAATGTTTAAGCACATAAGTAACCGCGTCAAAGCAATGTAACTAAATAGGTACTTAAGAATTTGAAAGATTACTTTTAAAAGTATAAAAATTCAGCAATTCAGTTAAATATTAATATTAAATGATTATAAGATAAGTTAATAGAAATAAATTAAGTTTTTTCGTACACATTAATTGAGTCGTTTGATTTTGCCTTAATTTTTTTTTGCTATGCTGTCTTTGAGGATATACATTTCGTTCTTCTTGAACTTCAAACCTTCAAAACTCCTAAAAATACGGAGTTTTGAGTTTTGCGCCTATGGAAACTATTGATCAACAAGGTTCAAGGATCAAGGATCAAAGTACAATGCATTCATAACGTTGCAAAATTCATAACGTAACCGGGTACAAGGGCACCATAGGTCTTATATGGTAGAATGGATGGATCCCTCCCTATGTCATAATAGAAACTACATAAAATCATAAAAAATTAAGGTATATGCGCAAAAACACTATAAATACACTGGCGGAAAAAAAAATGAAACACTTTGAAATTCGTGAAATTTCGACCATTTTCAAACCGCCATAACTCGGCATATTTTCAATCGATTTCGATGAATCTTTGTGGGCGAAAAACTTTGAAGTGTCTACTTTAAAGTCATGCCTGCGAATTTTAGCGCAACCCCTTCCGCCCCTCTCCAGCACCCCGGTGAAAAATAATAAATTTTAATTTTAAAAATGTCCAACTTCGACGATGTGTATGGAGTTTAAAATTTTTTTTTGACTTGATCCATCAAATGGGCACTAAAATTCACTCAATTCCCTGTGCAGGACTCAAAGAACGAAGTTCCTATGATGATTTGGAACAAAATTATGAATTTTTTTAAAAAAGGGGCATTTTTTTGTTTTTACCTCTCGCCTCATATTCTATAAGAGAGGTATTGTAATGGGTCAAAATTTTCGAGTATGAGTTTTTGGTGGATAAGCACGTTTCAGGGTCTCTAGAATACGAATTTACTATTTTCACGATGATGTCTGTGTGTGTGTGTTTGTATGAACCGACGATTTTTCGTCCACGATAACTTAAAAAGTATCAAACCGTTTATAACCAAATTTCATATTTAAGGTTTTAATAAGTATCTTAACACCGGATAAGATTTTGGTAGAAATCCGCAAACCGGAAGTAGTACTTTTAGAAGTTTGTAAAAGTTTTCCTTAAATATATTGGTACATTATTTATTTATGACAATTTTTGCAATTAAAAATAAAAGAAATTGTGATTATCTATGTGTACAGTTAATTATAAATACAAATTGCTGAATCTGGAAGTATTTAACAATAAAATAAAGTACAATTAATATTCTATTTTGAAATTCCAGTAAGTATCTTGTTGTCCATGATATGAAATTTGTTTCTACATAAAATTTGAATTATTATGACAGTGACAGTACAGTTGACATCTTTTGCTTGCATATTGGTTTACATTATCGTTTACATATTACATGAACATTAAACTATTAAAATGTAAGTAAAACTATTTATTAGATTAGTAATAAGCAGAATTAGGCGAGAGGTCGTGTGGTGGCCACAGCAGATTTTTTGCACATAACTCAGCGACTTTTCAACCAAATTAGACGATTCTTTCGGGGAAAAACCAAATTGTGGGTGTACTTTAAGGGGTTAATCTCAGATTAGGATGATCTCTTTTCGTACCCTTTAAAACCCGAACAAAAAAACACGTTTTTTCGCAAAAAACGTCTAACTTTGGACATGTGTATCAAGTTGGAAAAAATTTGTCTACTCGAACCACAGAAAAAGCATTGAACTTTGTTCAATTACCTGTGCAGGACCCAAAGAACGAAGTTCTTACGACGATTTGGCACAAAGTTATGGGCGTTTGAAAAAAGTGCATTTTGTGGTTTTTTGACTCATAAGTCGGAAGTTTTCTGACGAAGTTGTTTTTTTTTCACGAATGAATTTTTTTTTCAAATTTTTATTAGTTCAGACAATTTGAGTTATTCACACGAAATATCCAATTTCATTTTTAAAGAAGTAAGCAGATCTTCAATATCAAGAAAATTTAAACTTTAAACACGTTAGATTTGCTTACTTCTTGAAAAATGAAATTTGATATTTTGTGTGAACAGCTCAAATTGCCTAAACTAATAGAAATTTGAAAAAAAAAATTAATTCGTGCAAAAAAAAAAACAATTTCGTCAAAAAACTTCCGACTTATGAGTCAAAAAATCACAAAATGCACTTTTTTCAAACGCCCATAACTTTGTGCCAAATCGTCGTACGAGCTTCGTTTTTTGAGCCCAGCACAGGTAATTGAACAAGTTTCAATGCTTTTTCTGTGGATCGAGTCGACAATTTTTTTCCAACTCGGTACACATCGCCAAAGTTAGACGTTTTTTTTGCGAAAAAACGTGTTTTTTGTTCGGGTTTTAAAGGGTACGAAAAGAGATCATCCTAATCTGAGATTATCCCCTTAAAGTACACCCACAATTTGGTTTTTCACCGAAAGAATCGTCTAATTTGGTTGAAAAGTCGCTGAGTTATGTGCAAAAAACAAAAAAATGCCCTTTTTTAAAAAAATTCATAACTTTGTTCCAAATCATCGTAGGAACTTCGTTCTTTGAGTCCTGCACAGGGAATTGAGTGAATTTTAGTGCCCTTTTGATGGATCAAGTCAAAAAAAAAATTTAAACTCCATACACATCGGCAAGGTTGGACATTTTTAAAATTAAAATTTATTATTTTTCACCGGGGTGCTGGAGGGGGGCGGAAGGGGTTGCGCTAAAATTCGCAGGCATGACTTTAAAGTAGACACTTCAAAGTTTTTCGCCCACAAAGATTCATCGAAATCGATTGAAAATACGCCGAATTATAGCGGTTTGAAAATGGTCGAAATTTCACGAATTTCAAAGTGTTTCATTTTTTTCCGCCAGTATATATAAGTAATTAATCTAGTAATTAATTTTGTACTCAATATACTCATTTTATTTTATATAAATAAAACGAAACGAAAAAGGAAACCTGGAAGAAGAAATGAGGGAGCGGATTAGTAAAACGGCAAGAATATACAACGCAACAAAGAACAAATTTCTCAACAAAAAAGAAGTACCGAAAGAAGTAAAAGTCCAAGTTTTCAAAAAAGTTGTGACACCCATACTAACATTAGGCAGCGAGTCATGGACTACGACCGAAAGCATTAAAAGCAAAATACAAAGCACCGAAATGCTATTCCTGAGGAAAATAGAGGGAAAGACGAGGCTAGACAGGATAAGGAACGACACAATTAGAGAACGACTAAACACTAAACCAGTAACACAATTTATACAAGAGGGACAACTGAGATGGCTGGGACATATAAACAGAATGGGAGATGACAGAATCACGAAACAAGTATATCAAGCAAGATCAGCAGGAAAGAGAAAAAGAGGAAGACCCAGTAGAACATGGAACCAGGACGCTCAACTAGCAGTGAGAGAACGAGGAGGCAACTGGGCAGAGATCAAGAAGCTCACTGCAGACAGACAAGCCTGGAGGGAGTTCTGGAAGAGGACTCCAGAGAAACCCACCGAACAAGCCTGACACCGAAAGGTATAAAGGCATTGGATTAAGTAAGTATACATAATTTTATTCAATTTTGACGTTTTAAACTGCTATTATTAACTCCATAGCAACATCTTTAAACAACTGTTTATTCACAAGCGAATTAAAACTTTTTAAATCACTCAACACATTTTTAAATCACTCTGATTGTCGTGAAAAATGCATAAAAACAATGACAACTTGCCACTGATGACTACTTTGATTTTTTAGTTATGTCAAATTAAATTTATAATTCATATATTTGAAATAATTTCGTCAATATTGAATAAAATATTGAATAAACCACGTGAGATACGAATGTTTGTTCACTTGAAGAAATTATCCCACTCGCCCTTCGGGCTCGGGGGCTAAACTTTCTTCTCTTGAATAAACATTCATGTATCTCATTTGGTGTAGAAATATCTATTTTCTGTTCAGAAGCAATCCACACTTCAATATCTATGATCCAATTTTTGTTTGTCATTTGCTATTTTCACTTGTATTCATACAGGTAGGCACGAAACAAGTTTTTAGACGTTTCTGATTCGTGTTTTATAACACAATATAGCAACTAGCAACAAACAATAATAATTTTGAAATCATAACCTAATTCGCTATGAAACGTTTAACGTTTAAAAATGGACAACAAACGTTCCGTACCCGGTGACATCAGTAGACAAGGGAAGAGGTTGTGCATTTCAGCCGCGTTTTGACGAATATTACTTTTAATAATTATTTTCTCTTTCTTGAAATAAATTGCAGAAAAAAGAAAAAATACGGGATAGATATGTTTTAGTTTTAAAACATATAAAATATAAAATCAAATTCATAGGATATTTTAACATTAAGTAATAGTTTATTAGTTTCTTGGTTGTAATTTTTGTGAAATAAATAAAAAATAACCTCGCACACTGACTTCAGTTTTGTCAAAATTCTTACGCTCAAGTTTCAAGTAGCGTCCGTTCGTATACCTGTTTATTTTATACCGTGCTCGTGAGTAATGTGGTACATTACTCATTGCAAATGAATGTAGTATTATGCAATAGTTGTGGATAAATTATTGTTATTTCACATAAACATATCAGCTGAATGGAGTTGTTTCACAATTTTTATTTATTTATTCTTGAAAAAATACGTTAAACTGAAATGTAGGTAGGTGTACATTTTTATGTTTGATAAGTGTTTAGATCAAGAGATATGATTTTTAAAAACGACTTCAAATTTAAAAAAAATTTTAAAGTAACGACAGCGTGACGTATGTGATTCACCAGTCTTCGAGTATTATCGTGTTCACGAGACACTACGAATGAGAGCCTCGATGATTTACCTAGGTACCATCCGAGCGAACAAACTGAACTATGTATGATAATGCTACCTTTTTAAATATTTGAAAGACTATAAAAATAGCTAGTAGAAATGAGGGTGGGGAGGATACAGATACTTCATTTCCATGAGCTGATCTGGAAGACTACACAAAGTTATAATAGGTTAACCCAAAAAATGTAATTAATTAACGATGTTAGCAAAATAGTAATCATAAAATGAATAGAGCAAATTACTAATATTAAATTATATGAAATTGAGCAAATATTAAACTGAAATCAGTACAAATTAATATGTCAGAAGAGCTTAGTTGAATTTACGAAAGCAGAGAGCTTGTAAATAATATTTAAAAGAAAAATAATGAATAACTTGGGAATCAATATTTAATGAACAACCAACAATAATAAAACACATATAAATAGAACAAAATTTAATGTTATCAAAGTTAATATTACAGAATATACACTAATGTGATGAACGAAAATGTAAATAAGCAATAAATTTTGCAGATTACTTACAAAATATACAGAGTTACAAAATAATGGCTGTCCCAGAATTTACGCAAGAAGTAATTTTGACAGGAAACACAATTTTTTAATTGTATTAATTGTAATTTTTTTATTGATTCATAAAGTATACAGTATTGGGGTATGGATGGAATAGCATATTAGGTAAATAGCCTCCACGGTTTGCAGGCACATACGCATTCTTTTTTCGAAATTTTCCATAACCGTTTTTCATAAATGTGACTGAATTTCGTTGATGTGGTGCTCAATTGCTTCTTCAAGAACTGGGTTGTCGTGGGCTTGTTAGCATAAACTTTAGACTTCAAAAAAAAACCCAACGGCGTTAAATCGCATGATCTGAGCGGCCAAATCTGATCACCAAAACGGCGTATTCATCCATATCTTGCATTTTCGGCAGAAAAACTTTGTATTTTTAAATTAATCCCTTCACAGTTGATGAGGTTAAATTACTATTCTGACTTTATTTTGTATGAAAATTGCGAACTGTAGCTGCCAAATCTTCATTATTTTTAAAATATTGTTCAACAATGAAAACGCGTTTATTCTTTCTCCATTATTAATAACACTAACCTATAAGCTCTCACGTTGTATTTTTTTTCGTCTGCAACACTTAGCCTCACAAAGCGTGAAAAATTCATATCTTGCGTGAATTTTGGGACACGCTATACAAGGAATGCGGTATAGGTACAGTACAAACTTGGAATAATATTGTCCAGTCATAAGCCAACAATGGAAGTACAATGCGGTACAAACGCGCGTTCATGAATGATACGCCTATGTTAAAAGGTAATTTAATTATAATTTTGCAGCACTAATATTTTATAAAGCAAGATAGCTTATTATAAATTTAGCGTGAATTGTTTAACTTTTAAATTAAACTGAATTACAAAACAACTTTGGTAAGAAAAAAAACTGGAGCAAATAATAATGTAAAAATTGTGCGTAAGTGTGACTCCTAGAAAACATTCTAAACGTGTAGAGATCGTCTTTGACGTTTTATAAACGTATATGGTATAAAAACCGTATGTATTGTATAATACTAGAAGAAATAAGAAAATTAAAAAATACGTACAATTTCTTCATTACTATATAAACCGATTTTAGACTTAGGATATTATACATTTATTATATATATATATATATTATACGCATTAATTCCGGGTATGTATACTTATATAAAGTTACCAAAAAAATGATATGAACTATTTTGTATCTATAAATAGAAACAAATATTTTGTACATTTATTCATTAGGGAACATTTCGGGTGTACACGCAAAAGTGGCATATTATTTTACGCGAAAATAACATATTCACACTGCTAAACTTGTGACGGTGAGAATACGAGAATTTCTGAGTGCTTGTTCAAACTTAACTGCCACGTGCCGCGGCTGTGTCTGTGTTTTTTTGTCTCAGCAGGGTCAAGCAGCGCTGCCGCGAGTCGCGATCATGCGCATTAGGCTAAGAGTTAGAAGCCCCGTGTAAATTACGTATATTAACAACGATATGCTTCGGGTAGGGATATTATACAATAACACAAAACATCAATCTGTAAATTAAAATCTGAAATCAATATGTGTATAAATAATTATTGGAATATTAATAATAAATGAATTTTATTTTAAATATTTCTACTTTTAAATTAAATGAAACTATTGGATTCTCAAATATGGAAAACGTGCTTAAATATTGTTTTGCTCAAAAATAATTATACTTCTACACAACAGTAAATTTTCGTCTGATTGCATAATCTGTAATAATAAAGAAATTTCACTTACAAGCATCCACAGAGAGCGCATGCGTAATATAATTCCCTGTGTAAAATTCGTTTATACTTAATCGAAGAACAACCCGCGGGAAAATGAAAAATTTAAAATATGAAATTATGTTTGAAAGCATGTTGTTGAAACGATACTAAAAATTTCTTCAATTTCATTTTCCTTAAATATTTTTTATTTTGGAATTGTCAGATTGAAATGTACTAAATTACCTACTTTTTAAAGCTTTTTCAAATATAATTTAAAGTATTTCCCTTAAAAACTGCACAATTTTCCGGTTTCAACCTATAGGTTTTACAGGTATAATATAGCTTAATTATATCCCAATAAAAAACGTATTTCTATTAGTATTGAATTGAATTTCATGAACATAGAAAATTAATTTTGTTTTTCTGCATATTAAGAGTAGGTACCGTATCATATAACTATAGGAAGAATTTTAGATTGTTTTAAAGTAGTCACTTGGATTACTAGTAGTATACTCGATATTGTACACCACTTGTACAAATATACACTCGAGGAAAATAAAAACGCACCACTTGAAAATGCACCAAAAATGACACAATTTCAAAGTGCGATATCTCGGCTGCATTTCGACGAAATTGGATGAATCTTCGAGTTTTGAAAACGTTGAAGTCTTATCTTTAATGTGATTATAGCCAATGTGACAAAAACTCCACTCCACCACCTCCCACCGCCCTAAGAAAAACAACTGTACCTGATGTCCAAAAAGGTTCAACTTTGGCAACTTATGCGCAGTGCCAAAAAAATCGTGGACCTTATTGGCCAACAGAGTAATAAGATCAGATTTTTTCTTTAAGATCCGCAAAATTTCAAGTACCTACGATGATTTAACTCGAAGTTATGAATTTTTGAAAAAAAAGTGCCTTTTTGAGGTTTTTGGCCATAACTTCGTGAATTTTGCACGAAAATCAATAAATTTTGGATTTCCGAGAACGATAAAGGTTTCTCTATTCGGCCCTGTAAGTTAATCTGCCAACAAACCCGATCCACCCCCTGCCACCCCCGGATAAAAAAACATGTTTTTGACTGCAAAATGTTCAATTTTAGCAACTTGTAGCGTGAGTAAAAAAAATCGTGGACCTTATTGCCCAACAGGACAATAAAGTTCAATCCTTTTCCTTCAATTTTCTCAAAATTTCAAGTACGTGCGATAATTTGGCAGAAAGTTATGAATTTTTGAAAAAATTTGTATTTTTGTGCTTTTTGCCCATAATTTGTCCGATTTCGCACCAAATTCGTTTATTTCTTAAAACATCTAACAAATAAAGGTGTTTAAAGAAATATAAATTTTAAAGTAACTTTTAGATAATTGTTAATGAAATTCAGAAACCTCAAGAAGGCACCTTTTTCTTCAAAAATTCATAACTTCGCGCCAAATCATCGTAGGTCCTTGAAATTTTGCGGACCTTGAAGGAAAAAGTCTTATCTTTAATGTGATGATATCCAATATGACGAAAAATCCACTCCACCCCTTTCCACCCCCCTTAGAAAAAAAATGTACCTGATGTCCAAAAAGGTCCAACTTTGGCAGCTCATACGCAGTGCCAAAAAAATCGTGGACCTTATTGGCCAACAGGGTATTAAAGATCAGACTTTTTCCTTCAAGGTCCGCAAAATTTCAAGGACTTACGATGATTTGGCGCGAAGCTATGAATTTTTGACAAAAAAGTGCCTTTTTGAGGTTTCTGAATTTCATTAACAATTATCTAAAAGTGACTTTAAAATTTTGATTTCTTTAAACACCTTTATTTGTTAGATGTTTTAAGAAATAAACGAATTTGGTGCGAAATCGGACAAATTATGGGCAAAAAGCACAAAAAGGCACTTTTTTTTCAAAAATTCATAACTTCGCGTCAAATCATCGTAGGTACTTGAAATTTTGCGGACCTTGAAGAAAAAGTCTGATCTTTATTTTTTGGCTCTGCGCATGATTTGCCAAAGTTGGACCTTTTTGGACATTAGGTACAGTTGTTTTTCTTAGAGGGGTGGGAGGTGGTGGAGTGGATTATTTGTCACATTGGCTACAATCACATTAAAGATAAGACTTCAACGTTTTCAGAACTCGAAGATTCATCCAATTTCGTCGAAATGCAGCCGAGATATCGCACTCATTGTGTCATTTTTGGTGCATTTTCAAGTGGTGCGTTTTTATTTTCCTCGAGTGTATTTCACTCGTATTTTTAATGTTTGGTTACTAGATTTAAAATCCTGCATCTTTATTGGCCAGTTTTTTACAGATTAAATAAATAGTCAATATTAAGGGAATATTATTTTTCCGGAAAAATGTATACCTATTTCGAAAGATTGGTTTTTATTATACGTTTAAATTATAAATGTATAACATCTTAAGTGAAAATTAGTACATAAAAGAACGAATGAAAATAATTATTAACTATAAATTATGTACATATACCTGCACAATATATACGCATAATATCCTGCGTTTAAAATTGGTATATACAAGTACATTTTAATTCTAATGAAAATAATTGTTCTCTATTACGTTTTTACCTCTCGCCCAGAGAGGTACCTATACCTATAGGGATCGTGAAAAAATTCGATGTCGAAATTTTTGTCAATAAGAACGTTTTAGCACATTTAGAACCTATTTAGACTATTTTCACGAGGATGTCTGTGTGTGTGTGTGTGTGTGTGTGTGTGTGTGTGTGTGTGTGTGTGTGTGTGTGTGTGTGTGTGTGTGTGTGTGTGTGTGTGTGTGTGTGTGTGTGTGTGTGTGTGTGTGTGTGTGTGTGTGTGTGTGTGTGTGTGTGTGTGTGTGTGTGTGTGTGTGTGTGTGTGTGTGTGTGTGTGTGTGTGTGTGTGTGTGTGTGTGTGTGTGTGTGTGTGTGTGTGTGTGTGTGTGTGTGTGTGTGTGTGTGTGTGTGTGTGTGTGTGTGTGTGTGTGTGTGTGTGTGTGTGTGTGTGTGTGTGTGTGTGTGTGTGTGTGTGTGTGTGTGTGTGTGTGTGTGTGTGTGTGTGTGTGTGTGTGTGTGTGTGTGTGTGTGTGTGTGTGTGTGTGTGTGTGTGTGTGTGTGTGTGTGTGTGTGTGTGTGTGTGTGTGTGTGTGTGTGTGTGTGTGTGTGTGTGTGTGTGTGTGTGTGTGTGTGTGTGTGTGTGTGTGTGTGTGTGTGTGTGTGTGTGTGTGTGTGTGTGTGTGTGTGTGTGTGTGTGTGTGTGTGTGTGTGTGTGTGTGTGTGTGTGTGTGTGTGTGTGTGTGTGTGTGTGTGTGTGTGTGTGTGTGTGTGTGTGTGTGTGTGTGTGTGTGTGTGTGTGTGTGTGTGTGTGTGTGTGTGTGTGTGTGTGTGTGTGTGTGTGTGTGTGTGTGTGTGTGTGTGTGTGTGTGTGTGTGTGTGTGTGTGTGTGTGTGTGTGTGTGTGTGTGTGTGTGTGTGTGTGTGTGTGTGTGTGTGTGTGTGTGTGTGTGTGTGTGTGTGTGTGTGTGTGTGTGTGTGTGTGTGTGTGTGTGTGTGTGTGTGTGTGTGTGTGTGTGTGTGTGTGTGTGTGTGTGTGTGTGTGTGTGTGTGTGTGTGTGTGTGTGTGTGTGTGTGTGTGTGTGTGTGTGTGTGTGTGTGTGTGTGTGTGTGTGTGTGTGTGTGTGTGTGTGTGTGTGTGTGTGTGTGTGTGTGTGTGTGTGTGTGTGTGTGTGTGTGTGTGTGTGTGTGTGTGTGTGTGTGTGTGTGTGTGTGTGTGTGTGTGTGTGTGTGTGTGTGTGTGTGTGTGTGTGTGTGTGTGTGTGTGTGTGTGTGTGTGTGTGTGTGTGTGTGTGTGTGTGTGTGTGTGTGTGTGTGTGTGTGTGTGTGTGTGTGTGTGTGTGTGTGTGTGTGTGTGTGTGTGTGTGTGTGTGTGTGTGTGTGTGTGTGTGTGTGTGTGTGTGTGTGTGTGTGTGTGTGTGTGTGTGTGTGTGTGTGTGTGTGTGTGTGTGTGTGTGTGTGTGTGTGTGTGTGTGTGTGTGTGTGTGTGTGTGTGTGTGTGTGTGTGTGTGTGTGTGTGTGTGTGTGTGTGTGTGTGTGTGTGTGTGTGTGTGTGTGTGTGTGTGTGTGTGTGTGTGTGTGTGTGTGTGTGTGTGTGTGTGTGTGTGTGTGTGTGTGTGTGTGTGTGTGTGTGTGTGTGTGTGTGTGTGTGTGTGTGTGTGTGTGTGTGTGTGTGTGTGTGTGTGTGTGTGTGTGTGTGTGTGTGTGTGTGTGTGTGTGTGTGTGTGTGTGTGTGTGTGTGTGTGTGTGTGTGTGTGTGTGTGTGTGTGTGTGTGTGTGTGTGTGTGTGTGTGTGTGTGTGTGTGTGTGTGTGTGTGTGTGTGTGTGTGTGTGTGTGTGTGTGTGTGTGTGTGTGTGTGTGTGTGTGTGTGTGTGTGTGTGTGTGTGTGTGTGTGTGTGTGTGTGTGTGTGTGTGTGTGTGTGTGTGTGTGTGTGTGTGTGTGTGTGTGTGTGTGTGTGTGTGTGTGTGTGTGTGTGTGTGTGTGTGTGTGTGTGTGTGTGTGTGTGTGTGTGTGTGTGTGTGTGTGTGTGTGTGTGTGTGTGTGTGTGTGTGTGTGTGTGTGTGTGTGTGTGTGTGTGTGTGTGTGTGTGTGTGTGTGTGTGTGTGTGTGTGTGTGTGTGTGTGTGTGTGTGTGTGTGTGTGTGTGTGTGTGTGTGTGTGTGTGTGTGTGTGTGTGTGTGTGTGTGTGTGTGTGTGTGTGTGTGTGTGTGTGTGTGTGTGTGTGTGTGTGTGTGTGTGTGTGTGTGTGTGTGTGTGTGTGTGTGTGTGTGTGTGTGTGTGTGTGTGTGTGTGTGTGTGTGTGTGTCTGTGTGTGTGTGTGTGTGTGTGTGTGTGTGTGTGTGTGTGTCTGTGTGTATGTATGTGCGCCTACTATGATCTTTCGTTCTGATTCATTATCTCAAATTCTACTGAACATAAAATTCTAATATTTTGCATTATACATTTGTATATGTTATTGAAGAGCTGAAAAGATTTTGGTAAAAATCTGTCAACCGGAAATTGTATTTTCTTGAAACATTCTAAAAAAATTTGTAAAAAATATAGGAAACACTGCGATAGTTACTATTTGTCATGCGATATTTGAAAGAACAAATTACCCCTTACAATATTTATTTAATTATTTAATATCGTTTCTATATCTCTAGCCAATAAAGGAAAATTATTTTTTATAATATGTAATTTTACTAATAGGAAGGTAGTAGAAGAAGCAAAACTGAGTGTTTAAATGAAGTTATATTAGGCCTTAGGAATCCTTGGTTTATGAAATAAAATAATCTCTCAGGAGTACATCATTTTATTTTACATTAGGACGTTTCGGATGAATACATCAGCAAAAAATTACATATATAATAATTAAATGTTGGCTCAACCAACGATGAAATTTCTAAAATCAGAACACTTACCAATATAAAATATAGCTTGAGAACGTAAATCGACTAACTGAGCATCGAAATAAGTTTAGTCGAGGCGACAAAAACTATTGTCATAGTCAAACTGCATGACTTTGAAATGGTTAACATCGTAAATGATGTTTATTTCATAAACCAAGGATTCCTAAGGCCTAATATAACTTCACTTAGAAATATTCTGGATCCTTTTAACATCATTTCTTATCATGAGTGTTTAAATGGTATTTATTTAAAAAATCCTCAGGTCCTCAGTTCATTTCATTTTCTTGACAACGACAGACACAAATTTCTGTTTAACCATTTCTGACTAAATTTTATATGTTTCAACATACTAAACTTAAGACGCTGCGACCTGAGGATGCCTACATAGGCGAAATCGATCGTCACAAAGGATTTGTTAAATAAATACCATTTAAACACTCAGTTTTGCTTCTTCTACTACCTTCCTATTATTAAAAATGCAAACTGAATTGGAGAAAATCATCATCAAAATGTAATTTTACCTACCACGATTTGTAAATCATAATATACGAAAAAAATTTAAAAACAAAAATGAAAATGTCAATGCCTTGTGTCAACGTGACAGATGAATACACGTATACACAGTTTCTGAAATTTTTGTGACACTATTTTTAAAGAAATGTATAAATATATTATTAACTGGGTTTGAAACTTAGTACTTAGGAGCCGAAATTTAATAAATAAAAAACTAACTGTATTCCATTACGTTTTATCCTTCCATTGAACGTATCCAGTCAAGCATCATCGATCCATTATTAACTGGATATAATGTAATAAGGTAATAATAAAATAAAAATTTTATCTACAAAGAGCTAATTTGATTTCAATGCCAATAGGAATTGGTACTTTGCTTGAAGAACTATAAAAAAGTTCAAAAAGTAGCCTAACAAAAACCAAATTCACATATTATATTACAGTGTCAAGGCGAGAGGTTATGTGCTGGCCACAACAGATTTTTATATATCAACCCGTATTAAACGTATAGTAATATCCTAAATGTAAAATTAGTAGGTATATACATTTGAAAACTAATTTAAAAAATTGTTTATTATACGTTTTGTACATATAACTGTACAATATAGTATACATATAATATTCTACGTGTAAAATCGGTATATATAATTAAATTTTATTTCAATGAAAATAACTGTTTATTATGCGTTTACTATACATGGTGTCTCTGTACTTCGGGGAAAAAATTAAAGGGTATATACTGTAAGACGTACTGATCATGGAACAAAAAGAATTTTTTTTAAATTCGCAAAATTAAGGGTGGTTTACTTGAAATGAACATTTTTAGAACCACTGAAACAGCGTACTTTATTAAAAGAAACATAATTTTTAATTACACAACATCAGACATTTATTTGGCGTTGTGTAAACAATTACTACTTGTATTATTAGTAGATTTAAATAAAATCATTAAAAATAGCTATCAACCAGTGGCTAACAAAATGTTTCCTTTAAATACCATGCAAATTATTTTGCGAATTTAAAAAAATTCTTTTTGTTCCATGGTCAGTACGTCTTATAGTATATACCCTTTAATTTTTTTCCCGAAGTACAGAGACACCCTGTATACCTACGCGGAATAAACGTATAATATCTAAAGTGTAAAAATGGTATATACAAATATATTTTAATACTGATGAAAAATAATTCTTTATTATACGTTTTTTATATATCTGCTTGAAATATACGTATAATATCCTAAGTGCAAAATTAGTATATGCATATACATTTTAAAACTAATAAAAATAATTGTTATTTATACGTTTTGTACATAAACTGTACAATATAATACGTGTAAAAGCGGTATATATCATAAAAATTTATTTTAATAAAAATAACTTTATTATACGTTCTGGATATACCTACGAAGAATAAACGTATAATATCCTAAGTAGTCCGGGCTGAATTGTAAGATTTTAGGCCTCCGTGTAAGTTGAATGTTAAAATTTTTTTGTGAGATTTTGTTAAGAATAGCTTATTAATTCAAATTAAGGTTGTCGCCATTTTTACTTTTGAGTAAGACTACTGAAATCTTGGAAATGATATCCAAAAACAGTTTTTTTTTACTGTAAATCCTTAACGGTTTCGCGTATCAAAAAATTTTCAAATAAAATACAAAGATAATTAAATTATCTTTAAGAAACTTCCGAAAGGTCATATACAATATCTGCAATAGAAATTAAAAATAATTATTAGAAATTATCGCAAAAATCAAAAATTGATCAAAAAACATGGTTTTTCGTAAATCGTTTATAGAGAAGCTTTTATTGGCCCTATGTTTACATCGGCAGAGGAATGTTTTATTTAGGATAGTCGTTAGAGAAAGGGGGGGGGGGTACGTGGGTGCAAATCTTATTTAAATATGTCTTCCTATATTATAATCATTTTTATTAATTATTATTATCAAATGATAAATTCCAAAAGTTAGATACCTATTGGTTTTATAAACTAAAACTATAACCTTATGTTAGCATGTGGTCATCAAAGTAAAGTTACACTAACAGAATAAACGCTATTTATTTCGTATACATTCTTTAAACGTAATATATTGAACATCACAATAAAATTATAAAAAGGAACTGCACGTTTTCTACTTGTCAAAATTACATTATATCCGGTCATCCTGCGCATGCTCTCTGGACCGCAGTGTCCCCAGACGCATGACGCATATTTCGTTCTCAGTGTCGCCAACATCTTCCCTCGCAAGATGTTTGTTCACTCGTAGTCTCGAAGATACGCTGGCGGCCGGCGGATACGTTGAGGACGATCCTGTAAACGAACGCTGTCGCTCTGGCCAAGAGGGAGCTGTGGAATGATATCCTCCGGCGATGGTTGCTCGTCAACATCGACGACTGGAACGTCGGATTCCTCATGTACTCTCGGGTCATTGGGTTGGATCTGATCACTGAAAGGAATTGTAGTGCCTGAGTGTGACTGTCGAGTGATTCGTTTTCGTCGAATCTTTTTTTCAATTGATTTGCCGACGATTGAATAAGTCGACACCGATCTATTAGCAAGACGTTGTATGTAACGTGACCTGTTCGTTCAATGACTTCTGCTTTCGCCCAGTACTCTTGACCGATCCGGTTGTAAGATTTCGCGTAGACCAAATTTCCCGTATCAAACTCTCGTTTCTGTGCCCCATGATGACGATTAAATTGATCTTCTTGCTTTGTATCTCTTACGGTATTTTTTTCAGGCTTTTGTTTGAGGAGATCTAGCTCGATACGAATAGAGCGACCGATGAACAATTCGGCCGGTGATTTGAAATCTTCCGCACGACGATTTGGCGTTGAACGGTAAGCGTGAAGGAATTTTACAACGTTTTCATTATTTGTATTTCCCTCCCCGTGTTGCTTTTTGATAGATCGCTTCAATGTATCCACAAAACGCTCTGCACGGCCGTTTGACATCGGGTGGTATGGTGGGGTCTTGATGTGGTCTATACCCCGCTCTTCGCAGAATGTTTCAAATTGGCTGCTTACGAATTGAGTTCCGTTGTCTGACACTAGTGTTTCCGGATTACCGAATTTAGCGAAAAATTCGCTTAGTTTTTCGATACACGTAGTGGATGTAATTGTGTCGCATTCGTGTACTTCAGGGTACATTGAGTATGCGTCAACTGAGACGAGATACCATTTGCCCTCGATCGGACCGGCAATATCGGTGTGAATCCGTTCCATGGGGCGAGTCGCTCGGGGCCAGGAACGAAGTAAGGTTTTTATTGGAGATTTCGCGTTTTCCGCGCAACGACTGCATGATCGGGCGAGAGTAGTGATTGAATCATCGATATTTGGCCAATAAAAATATGATCTTGCGAGCATCTTCATTGCATCAGTTCCCAAATGAGCCTTGTGGAGCTGTCGCAACATAAGTTTGCGATGTTTAATTGGAATGATAATTCTGTTACTGAACATAATACATCCTTGAGCCATTGATAAAGACTCGCGTCTATTGTAAAATTTTAGAAGTTCGTCATTATAGCTGTGAGTTTTTGGATCGGGCCAGCCGGATTCGAGGAATTTTTGCACATCTTGCAAGACGTTATCTGACTTTGTAGCCGATACGATCATCTCCCGTGTCACCGGTAAAGCTCCGATAGTTTCTGTAAGATTGTGATCGAGTTCTTCCTCCAAACGGACGCACGCAATAACGAACTCTTCATCATCACTCCGTGTAGATGCGATAAGTCTAGACAAAATGTCCGCATTTCCGAAATAATTCGTCGAGATATATTTGATCTCGAAATCGTAAGCGGACAATATTAACGCCCATCGTTGAAGTCGATTCGCTGTGTAGATCGGAATTCCGGTTTTTAATCCGAAAATACTGACCAGAGGCTTATGATCTGTCAGCAGTGTGAATTTTCGACCGAAGATATATCGGTGAAACTTCTGAACCGCAAAAATTAAAGCTAAACCTTCTTTTTCGATTTGGCTGTAATTTTTCTCGGGTTTATGTAGCGTACGCGAGGCATGTGCGATTGCTTTTTCGGAACCATCTGGAAACACGTGTGTTATGGTGGCTCCAATTCCACTATTGCTTGCGTCTGCAGAAACTTTGATCGGAAGTGCTGGGTTGTAGTGTGTCAAGAGTAAGTCGGAAGCGAGAATTTGTTTGAATTTCTGATTGACATTCCGCTGACCACTCCCAGTTCACCGCAGTATTTAGGAGGCGATCCAAAGGTGCTCGAAGCTCGTACATATTTTTCACAAATTTACCATAAAAATTTATGGCTCCGAGAAATGATCGTAGCTGTGAAATATTTGTAGGTGGTGGCATTGTAGTTACGGCACATATCTTGTCAGGATCTGAGGTGATCCCCTCGCTATTTACAACAAATCCTAGATATTTCACTTGCTGTGAGAGGAATTCGCATTTTTCAATTTTTACATGCATTCCGTATTTGTTAAGACGTGTGAAAAGACCATGTAGAATTTCGATGTGTTTTTCTTTAGTCTTAGCAAAAACGAGAATATCATCGAAATATGCAATAGTGCCTTCGAGACCGGCAAGCATAGCATCGACAATTTGTTGAAATATACCGGGCGCAGACTTCACCCCTGGTGCGAGCCGATTGAATGTGAATAGTCCTTTGTGAGTATTTATGGTTAAAAGGCGCTTTGAATCATCGTCAACCTTAATTTGCAAGTATGCGTCGGAAAGATCAATTTTGCTGAAAACTGTACTGCGCGCCAGTTGTGCAAACATGTCTTCGGGCACTGGTAATGGATATGGATTGGATTTTACACTGTCGTTTAGGCCTGTAGAGTAATCACCGCAGATGCGAACTCTTCCATTGGGTCGATGAGCAACTACGATTGGCGCTGAGCATTCGCAAAAATCGATTGGCGAAATAACGTCCAGATCTTGTAGACGTTTAAGTTCCTCTTCAACAATGGTTGTAGCGGAGTAAGGAACTGGTCGCTTGGGTCGATATACAGGCTTCGCTTCTGGTTTTATGTGGTTTTCTCTTGTGTCCTGTGATGAGCGTATAGAGTTGCAGATAGAATTGAGTGGACGTTCCCAGAGACCAAATTTGCCAATCCAGTCGATACCTAAAAGATCAAGATCTGTAATTGATGTTACAAGACACTTGCCTGATTTTACTTCCCCGGTATTTTCTATCCCCATCACGCACTTGAATTGTGCGATGATGGGGATACTGTCCTGTGTTGCAGATTTGATCCCAGTCGGCCTTGCTTTGACTCCGGGGCACTCCAACAACTCCCATGTGGCTTTTGAAATAATTGTTAAATCTGCTCCAGTATCAATTTGTAGTTTCACCTTTGTACCGTTGATATTGACGTTGACATATTTGCGGTGAGATTCGTACTTAATATTGTTCACCTCAGCGTTGATATGACGAACGCGAGACAGCGGTTTGTCATGAGATGTTGCCTTGACAGCTTTACGGGTAGCCGATTTGCAATAGCCGTCTCTGTGTCCAATCCCTTGACATTTTTGACATTTGTGCGACGTGAATGTGCAGTCGCGAATGAAATGCATTTCCCCGCACAGCCAGCATGGTGTAGGTGGTGATGCGTTAAGTGTTGTTGTTGTTACCTTGCTTTTCACTGTCTGAACGACTGGTGCGATTTTGTTTGCTGCGCCAATCATTGCCGTGTCCCGCTTAAGCGTTATTATTCGCTCAGTTTCGGCAACAAGTTGATTCAAAGTAATGGGCTTTTCTTCTGTTTCCCCGTCGAGTTGTCTCAGAAGATGCGTACGTATTTCCGCATCTCTAGAAGACTGAAGACTTGACACAAACAGTAAGCATTTGAACTGTTCTGGTGACAGTTTGCTGAGAAGAAATTCTTAACATCGCCGGTTGACTATCGCCGCGTGGCTAATGAAGTCAGTGTTTTCGTCCTTCACTGTTTTAATACACTTGAAACGGATGTTAAACAATGACTCTTGCCGTCCGAATGACTTTTCCAGTAACGTAATCACTTCGTTGAATGTCAAATATTTCGGAGTTTTCGGCATGATCATGTCTATAAATTTATCATGTGATTGCGCATCTAACTTACGTAGACAGAGACGGATCTTTGCCAAATCATCTAGCGATTTTGCGTCTTCGTTAAATAAGTCCTTATAACGCCGAAACCAGACTGCAAATGTGTGTCCGTTTTCTGGATCATAACGAAAAATTTCCATTGAATTAGCAAGACTTTCCATTTAGGACTCCGTTGAAACTGCATTTTGAATAACAGTTTGCCTGGTCGTTGATTGTTCCTGTATTAATTTGGATAATTCTTCGATTGTCTCTTGTTGCTTCGCAAACATTTGTTGATGACTGCTTAGGAGATTCAGCAATTGTTGATCCATCTTGCGAAAAGATTTGAGTATATTTTTCGATCAGTGTGAGAAAATAACCGTTTTCGCAAGCTGAAAGGAATTTATTTACTTTTTTACGGCTGATTTGTAGGTTAAATCATCGCATCCTCGTCGCCACTTTCTGTTAGCATGTGGTCATCAAAGTAAAGTTACACTAACAGAATAAACGCTATTTATTTCGTATACATTCTTTAAACGTAATATATTGAACATCACAATAAAATTATAAAAAGGAACTGCACGTTTTCTACTTGTCAAAATTACATTATATCCGGTCATCCTGCGCATGCTCTCTGGACCGCAGTGTCCCCAAGATGCATGACGCATATTTCGTTGGCAGTGTCGCCAACACCTTATATTTTCAATTATCGATGAATTATCAGAAATAATAGACCAACTGCATTTTAAATTATACATGCACGAGGACGATGGACTATTTATATCCCTGGTTTTATTCTAATTGCAAATAAACGGTGGTCATGAAAAGCAAGTTTTTAGACAATGCCATTCATAGTTTTTCATCCAATCAAAACACAGTATTTTGCTGAATTGTACCAATCACAGACGAACTACAGTGACAATTTTCACTAGTAAAAATTGCCGCGAAGCGTTGCTTAGATATTATGTCAATTAATGATTGTTTGAAAAATACATTACTTTATTTGGAATAAATAAAATAATTCGAGAAGTTGTCAAGCCGAATACCATACGTGACTATGATTTTTTTGGTAATTTTTGCCGTCTGGTCACTCCTGCTTGTTGCTTTAGAAAATAAACCTCGTGCTACGCATTTGTGTTTATTTTCGACGCAAACGGCAAACATTGCCGGCAAAATCATAGTCACTAATGGTATTATATATGATAATTTTCAGTATAACTCATTTGTTCTGTTATGACTGTCATAATAGTATTTAAATCTAAATAAAACATATTAAACTTTGTAGCTTGCTGCTATGCTCAGAGTGTCATATGTTTGTAGTTCAGATAGCACAATATAAGGTAATACAGTAGTTTCACTCCGTGTCGGCGCCTTTGATCTCTTGAAGCAAAATTTTCCTCGCGCAGGTACGATGCGCAGTTGCGCATATCGGGATTTAATAGTATTTAACGTTACAAGTCCGGGAATTCATATTTAACAGTACGAGTGAGACGTTTGAAGACGAGGCGACGAAGGAGCCGAGTCTTGAAACTCGAAACGAGTATTGTTAAAAGAATTCACGGACGAATGTCGTTATGTATTTTATTTCATCCTCAAATTCCGTTTTAAAGAAACAGTAATATTAATTTCAAAATAATTTACCTAATGCTCCAAATCTAGTAACATTTTCGAAACATAATTAACAACTGCAATTTGGCGATTGTTTAATTGTTATTGCGTTGATTAATTTCTATACCAACACTTTACCGGAGAAAGGCCGTTATTTGTGTTTTCCCGGACTCAAACTGTTGACGTAAAGTATTTGAATTTGACACAGGATGAAATAAAAGAACTAACCTCATCCGCGGCGAAATTGAAATGTACACTGACAGATAGAAATTATTATAGAAATTATTCTAGACGAGATACACCATTTACAGGATAGAATAATATTACAGAAAATAAATGTATATATTTATTGAACGAGAAAAAAAGATTGATGCAAATTTTCGGAACTCATAATTTTATAGAAATTATTTTTCTACTTTCGTTCGGTAATAGACATTTAATTTTACTAATTTGCATTCTGTTATGAATATCAATAATGTGTAAGTGCCTACGTGACTAAAATTTACTCAGAAAAACCCATAAACACTAATCTACTTATAGTATTAGAGATATCTTTTCTCTGAAACTTGTAATAAGATAATGCGTATCACAAGAAATAAAATGTATAAATTGTCATTCTGCAAATATAAAGTTTAATCTTAAATTGAATACTGCACATCTTGCTCTCGATAAAAACTGTCCAGTTCTGCAGCGTAAAATGGAGGCAAAGAAAAAACAGACAAAATATACATAGCAATTACAGAGTAATATTAAGACACCTTTTATAATATACATGTATATATGAAAAAACGTCAGGTTTGGCCGCCAAATAAAGTTTACCCGCAAAAGATGTCAACTGTACTGTCACTGTCATAAATAATATCGAGAAAAATACATTTCGGTGTTTGCACAAGGAGGTGTACACAAAATACACCGCAAATACTTTCCAGTGTTCATACAATACCGCGCATGTACAAAGCAATAAAAATACAAGGCAACGTCAGTACTTTCGCGTGTTATATACTCACCCCCCGTAACGTATGTACTCGAAGTTATGATGTTTTACAATAATTTAATTATTTATGTAGACAAAGAACGAAAAAAATGCAACCCTATCATTAATTAAAATTTAAATTAGAAATTCACGGTTTACTAAAGAAAGACACAATCCGGCCCAACAAAATGTAAATAAACAGTACCTTATATAAACTGTGACATTAGTCAAATGTTTTACTAAACGTAACTCTTTACTTTAGCGAAAAAATAAAGAAAGGAGGGCGAAAGAATAATGAGAAAAAGTAAATGAAATGGAAATGAATACTTGTTGTGTAAATTAAGGAGATAACGAGAAGGCTCTGTAAATGTTGGATTGCGTTTTTTTAATTTAATGCATTTTAGTATGGATTAAAAATATAATTCTCTCTGACAAATACATTAAGTACCCCATTAAATAAATAATTTACATTTAAAGATAATTTTGAAAGTTTTACACATAATATATTCGCATCATGACTTTTGCCTGCTAATTTGAGAGTGTGACAGTCTCACATTCTATAAATCATCGAAATACCAAATTAAAATTTTTAAACACTCAAAATGGGTCATTCATCGTGGCCCAATATTATATTACGAGTATATTGTTTAAAATTTTTGTTGTTCGTAATTTAATTTTTCAAATAATAATTTTTGTAAACCCATTTGGGACCAGTGGGTCGTTTTCGACCCAGACATTTAATAATTTATTTAACTAGTATGTACTGTTCTTTTTTAGCTAAAATCCGTCTAATGTCATTATAGGAATATTATAAAACCCTATTCGAAAAACAATTTCCTTGTAGTTATGATATTTATATAGTTATTTTTAAATTTTGCAAACCATTTTTCATGTTCGTTTTCCTGCAAAGTTTATTTTGATTTGAAATATTTATTTTTGTATATAAACTAATAAAATTTGGAACTATTAGAGAACAATATTTATATTTTACAGTGTTGATAATATATTTTATCTTCAACTATAAAATAATAGCTTCATTTTATATCTAACTCCAAATACAAAATGTGCCTCATATTACACGGCGTGTAATATGAAATTTCATGTTCCACGCTTGATTCAACCAATAGAAAGCAAGCATTTGTCTGAAGTTTGTTGGTCGATGACAGATAATAAGTAAGGTATGTGTGTTTGATTGATACAACAAACTATTTAACTGCAACAAATAGTATTCTGTTCGTATTTATAACATTTTAGAGGCTCTAAAGATTTCATTTTCATTTAGATTTTATAATGTGTTATCTCACACATAAAAATTTCACCTCACACTCATTGTTTTTGCTATTTTACAACATAAGGTAGGTGCGGGTAATAAGGTCTGTCGGCTAATAAGGCCTAAGTAACAAAAATACAATTTAAAATTATTGTTGTCGCTCAAAGTCACCCTCGTAGGTAGCTAACATTCATATAATGGCGCCTCAAACCTGTTACTAAATTCGAACGTAGGCCTTATTATCCTCCTTTTTTTTGAATCAACATATTTGTCTGTTTTACAGTTTTATTTATATCTTTTTCAAAATGTTAGTCACCAAAGACCTTCTTGACAAAACCAAGGAAGAGAAAAAAATTAAAAAGACCTCAACCCAAAAAGGTAGAAGTGGTACTAAAGAAAACCAGACGAGTTTTTCTATATCACGGTTGTAAAGAGGATAAGATGGCTGATAATAAATGTTCTAAATGCGACAAGTAGGGATGGGAAAATATCAATAAATATCGATATGAATATCACTTTTCTTTTGGTATCGATGCATCGTAACTCGATATTGTTGATAAATATGTCGATAATTATCGGAAAATGTCGATAATATCGAGTTATCGATACATCGACGCCAAACTAAAAGTAATATTGACTGATGTTTATGTCGATATTTATCGATATATCGATATTTTCCCATCCCTAGCGACAAGTGGGGTGCGTCGGCTTGTCATCGGATGATACTGATAATTTTGAGTGCCCTGATGGCTATTCAAGAAAGAAATTTGTTGTTGACTTTCAGACTTTAACTTGAATAATGCATAATTATTAATTATTGATCTCAATTACCAAATATAAAAAGCCTATTTTGTTTATTTATGTATGTTAAAGTCTTAGGCCTTATTATCCTACTATAGTATAATAAGGCCTACTGAAGAGGTTTTTAAAAATGTTTAATTTTTTTTTAAACGACAGAAGTTGCCATTTTTTGTTGTGACAGCACATGATGTTTAGGTTTATTCAACATTCAAATTTGTTGATTCAAGTAAATAGTTTTCATTTTATTTCAAATCTCCCTTAGCTAGGCCTTATTACCCGCACTTACCTTAGTAACAATTCTTTACACCATACAAAATATTACTTTATATTTTTTTCTCATTCTACGATATTTTGAACAGCTCTAGTTGTCACATTGGAAACGCTGTCAATATGATTTTTACCAAATACAATTAAACATTTCGAATTATTAAAAAGTAGTATACATAACACGCCAAGAAAGTATCTTTACTGAAATAAAATACTGACGTCCACCGTCCACGTACTTCACACAAACGTTTCGTCAAGCAAAAAATCACTTTTGTGACTTATTATGTCATATATAATATTACATTATACCCATGTCACACCGGCGTGGCACGAAGCACGGTGCTCGATGTGGCATTTTGCTTCGTTCAAAGCTGTCAAAAGGGTGTCACACCAGTATAGCAAAATGCCATACGAAAATTTGTATATTGCTATGTTCACTTCGTACTTTGAAGGTTTTTGAAAATTATTTTGACAGCTGTGTTAATTAAATCAATAATTAGTTCATATATTGACAAAAGCTTAAAGGATTATATTCTTATTATCAAAATTACTTACTGTTACTATTTCGACATCAATTATTCACCAAATGTCAAAAATTATATTGAGGACTCACTGTGAAATCAGCAACAAATTTCCATATGTCAAAATGCTCGATGGAATAGCGGCGATAAAATGTTTACGTTATTCATTTGTTCCATCGAGCACCGTGCTTCGTGCCATGCCGGTGTGACATGGGCATAGTGTTTCGAAAATTATAACTTGAAACATACCTAGTTTTATATTTTTAAACGTAGTAAATACATTGCACAATTTTCCAGAAAACGTAATTTTGTAATACGTATTGTGACCAGTGGGTCGTTTTCGACCCAATCTCTAATTTATTTATTTAACAACAACTTTTTTTAAAATTTTTTTGGTTGTCATTGAACTAAAATACAACCTTTTAAATATAAAAATAACGTAAAAAAAATTAGTGGTCCCAAATGGGCTAAAGGAACATTTACTAAGTCATGTACCTAATTAAAAAAAACAACAAAGTAATACCTACATAAAAACTAAGGCTGGGAAAAATCGTTGAAACTCGTAACCGGTTAACCGTAATTTGTTTAACCGGTTAACCGAAACACCGGTTAGCCGGTTTTAACGATTATCCGAATAACCGTAACCGGCTAAAAACCGGTTTTTAACCGGCTAAAAAACCGATTTTTAACCGGCTAAAAAACGGTTTTTAAGTGGCTAAATAAACCGGTTTTTAACCGGCTAATAACTAGTTTATAACTGACTAAAAACCGGTATTCAACGGCTAATAAACGGTTTTTAACTGGCTAATAACCAGTTTTTTAATAACTAATAACCGGTTTTTAACTGGCTAATAACCGTTTTTTTTAACTAGCTAATAACCGATATTAAACCGTTTTTTGACCTGCTGTTATCAGGTTTTTAAACATGTTAATAATATAACCAGGTTTTTAATAAAATTATAGCCGCAGTCAACCTTAACGTCGATTTAAAACACAATAATTACGAATAGAGTTTTTCACAACTTGAGAATAAAAATTGGCAGATACTACATGATGTATTTTACTAGTACTAGATATTTATATAAAAGGGGCGAATATTGTTCGTATATTTGGTAAAAAGTACAGTTTATTAGCTAAGAAATTTTGAATCACCGCGGGAATATACATAAGGTTTAAAAAAAATTGTTTCAGCTCTTTGGTTTGATTTATTTTCAAACAAAATAGTAAATGAATGATAAGTAAAAATATGCATAAATATATGCAGTGCTTTTAAGGAGTGGAATTCAATATTGCAAGCGGGAGGCTAAATTTTGTCATTATCTGTGTAGTTAAGTTAGGACTGACACAAAAATATGCCCCGCCTATTCGAGCTCTTTGTTTCAAACGCAATAGACTTGTCCTATCAGAATGACTGAGTGCGATAGATACAAAATAACATGTTATGTTGAATGAGACAGCAAGTTGGTGCGCAGTACATTAAGTACATTGTGCGCATGCTTGTGGCAAAAGGAAGTAACGTCAATAGGCCAATGTTGAAGATGTGTGCGTATTTTGAAAGATTTGTAAAAATGTAAAAAAAAAATCTCACGTGGCCATCACACAACCTTCCGCCATATCTAGACTTTAAACAGAAATGTATACGTAATCCGGTGCCAATTTAAAATATACAAATACAAATCTAAAATATTGAAACACAGAAATTTGCATCACTTGAATAAAAAGATTCATTCACAGGAAAACTCTTCTGTGCTGAAGCCATCCTCCGTTCAATTACTACATTTAATATCTTACTTATGCACTAGTATGTCAACTTGTCACCGTTGTCACCCATCTCACCTGTCAATATTTTTTACACAAAATTCAGTCGAACATGGATTACAAGATTTCAACGTTTTATTTGAAAAATTTATTTTTTAAATTTTACTGCAGTTCTTTAATGCTACCAGATAAAGACAATTTTTTTATAACCTAAGTTGCAAATAACTTTGCCTCTTATTCTTATTAGAAATAAATACTATATTTATCTAAATTTATATAAATTTTTGACAATTAATCTTTTCAATCTTCACTTCCGGTGAAGATATTTGTACCAAAATCTAATGAGTTCTTCCAATTTATATACAAATGTTAAATACCAAATATCAAAATTTTTGGGTAATTCGTATTTGAGTTATCCGACTGACAGAAATCCGGCCCTGACCACATACACACACATACAGACATCATCGTGAAACTATCAAAAATGAATTGTAAGGACCCTAATTCGTGCTCATCCACTAAAAACTCGCTAATCGATTTTTAGCATGATTCCAATACCTTCCTTCACAGGTAAGCGGAAGGTAAAAATTCAATTTTTTTTACGATGTTGTTAATTTGTTTTGCCTGTTGCGTACTAAACTGTTTAAATTGCGCAATGTCTTTAAATTAAACATTTTCCCTACATTTTAAAAATTAAAAATAAGAAATGTCAAATTTATATTTACCGCACTTTCTATTGCCACAGCGTGCTGCGCAGCAGTTTTGCTGTCTCTCTCAACACTGTTACTTTGTATCTATCGTGCTCGCTTCCTCTAACCGGATGCCCAATGTCCAAGCATGCGCGCGCCAAGGCGCGCGCGATACGAAATTTCAATAGGATAGGTCTATCGAGATCGTGCACGTGATAACTTATAACTTGAATGTCTTATTCCTGTGCTTGTTGGAACGGGACTAAGGTGAGATAGTATTTTATTACTTTATATGAAATATTTAATAATAACAATTACTTAATAATTATTTTAGTGCAATATGAGTGCAATTTGGCAATACTACTCTAAATGTACTAACAAAAATGAAGTACAATGCAAACTGTGCAATAAGAGATTAAAATATAGTGGCGGCCTGGCGGCACCTCCTGCATGTGGAATCACACTAAGAAACAACATAATACGTAAGTAATTTGCTAATTATATTTGTTTCAATAAGAAATGGCATTATAACTTGCTCTAAACAAAACCTTCATAATAACAAACAAAATACACATGCTTGACAACGAAAAAGAACATGTTATAAACAAATTTGAACGAAATGCTACAACTCAGGCTATTGCCCAGAACAAGGTAGACACTGACACGCACTCCAAAAATAATAAATTAACACATTCCAACACACATCTATTTATCATTCACTATCAAAGAATCTACGCTAAACATTCTTAACCTGACACGCTTCTTTCGCCTCGTCTAAATTCATAATCATTTACATGCAATGGTGGTGGTGGCGTCTAATAAACGAATCAAATCGCATAAATAAATGATACCTAGAATAAAGAATGTCATTCGAGCTATGGTTTTTATTTGTATACGATATTTTTCGTTTATTAGGAGAATAAATTAAAAATAAAATATGAACTCGGCCATTAGTTTAGTTAAATTTAAATTTATTTCATGCCATTTTGTTGGCGACGTTTCATATTGTTATGTTTATAATTATAGAGCGTGCATGTAAAGGATTATGAATGGGAACGACAAGAAATAATAATAATTAGTAAAAATTTAAAATTGTTCTGCGTATGTTCTGCATTCAAATCAAATTTAATATAAAAAATATATACCTATTTTTTTTTTATTTTTTTTAATATATACCTATTGAGAATATTAAAAGAGAATTGTGAAATAATGGATAGATGGAAAGAATACTTTCAAGAGCTTCTAGAACAAAATCAACTCCCACAGGCGGACGACGTAATAGAAACTTCACAAAACTCGAACCCAGTAGCACAGAGAGAAGCTGAAAATATTACAAAAGAAGAAATGCAGACAGTCCTTAAAAATCTACGGAACGGAAAGGCACCAGGATATGATAACATAAAGCCAGAACAACTAAAATATATAGGTGAAGACGGAGAAGAAATATTATTGCTCATGTTCAACAGAATATGGACCATAGGAAAGATCCCAAAGGACTGGGAAACAGCAGTGATATTCCCCGTATACAAAAAAGGAGACAGTAGGGACTGCAATAATTATAGAGGGATCTCACTGCTCTGCACAACCGCAAAAGTTTACGAGTCCATATTAGAAAACAAACTACGTCAAAAAGTAGAACCAACAATAGAGAAAGCCCAAAGTGGATTCATGAAGGGTCACTCAACTCAAGACCACATATTCACAATAAGAAAACTGACAGAAAACATAATGAGAACAGGAGGCAAATTATTTGTAGCATTCATAGACCTCGTAAAAGCATTTGATAGGGTACCACGAAAAACTATGTGGCACATACTGAAAAAAAGAAAGGTGGATGAGCAACTTATAAAAGCGATAAAAGCAATATACAAAAGAACATCAAACTACATAAGAATAGGGAATCAGACGTCGTCAGAATTCACAACAACGCAAGGATTAAGACAAGGTGGAGCGCTAAGCCCCCTTTTATTTATAATTTTTCTGGACGATATAATGAAAAAGGTAAAGGACAAAACGAAAAAAGTAGAAGTAGGCCACTACAACCTGCTAAGAACAACAATAGCAGAGTGCGCATTCGCAGACGATCTAGCAATTCTAGCAAAGAGTAAAGCAGACCTACAACATAACATGAATATATGGAACGAAGAACTAAATAAACATAACATGACCATCAACGTAGAGAAAATAAAAACAATGGTTATTTCAAAAGAAGAAACGACATTAAATATAAAACTTAACGGCGAAGAAATAGAACAAGTAGAAACGTTCCCCTACCTAGGATCTATGATAAACAGTAAGGGCAGTTTAGAAAATGAAATAAATAATAGAATTCGAGCGGCAAATAAAAGTTACTATGCAATGAATAAAACCATACTGAACAATAGACAAGTGTCGAAGGGAACAAAAATGTCACTCTACAAAACCATTTACAAGCCAACACTGTTATATGGAAGCGAAACATGGTCATTGACTCAGAGAACTAAAAGTAAAATACAGGCAGCAGAAATGAAATACCTGAGGAAAGTAGAAGGAGTCACTAGAATAGATAGACTGAGAAATGAACAAATAAGAACAAACCTACAAGCAGAAAGCGCACAAGTTACTATCGAAAAGAAACAGTTAGCATGGTACGGCCACCTAATAAGAATGCCGGATAACAGACAGACAAAAACAATATGGAATGCAAGAACAACAACAAAGAAACAAAGAGGCAGACCACAGAAGACATGGGAGGACAGCATAGAAGGAATTCTAAATAGGAACAACATCACCTGCCAAGAAGCAAGAAAAGCCGCAACCAACAGAAAAGAATGGAAGAAGCTGATCGATAACATAAAATAGAGCAGAAAACAATCTCGACACCCGAAAGGGTATTTAAGAGATTTAAAAAGATTATATATATATATATATATATATATATATATATATATATATATATATATATATATATATATATATATATATACCTATTGAAAAATTTCATTGAAATCAGTTGTTGTAACAAGTAGTACGAGATGGTTCGTCGGCATTTTGTATCAAGATGGTGGAATAAGGTCTAATTTGTATCAATTCTTTTATATCAGTTTAATAAGAATGAATCAAGTCGTTTTGCTTTAAGATGGCGAAATTTAACTTTCAACCAAACAAAAATGTAATTTTATTTACACGAGAGATTTTTTTTATTTCAATTTTTTTAGTTCTGGAAATTCAAATGGCGATCATCTTGACCCATCACAGCAACCTGAGCTAAGCTGTTCTTCATCTACTACTTCACAAGTTTCAAATGTTGCTGCTGCTACCGATAGGTTATCGGATGAAGATAGTGATCTTACAGCTGAAACAAATGTGGCAATATCGAAACAACAACAACCAAGAATTAATGAACATTTTTTTTCAAGAACCATAAATGCTAAACGTGATGAACATATAACTGAAGCTATTTCAAAAATGATAGCTACAGATATGCTACCTATATCGTTTGTAGAAGGAGCTGGGTTCAATAATTTATTTAAAAAAATTGTACCGGGTTATAAAATTCCATGCAGGAAAACAATTATGTCTCGTTTAAATTTACAGTATAATACAGAAAAGGACAAATTACTAAACTGTCTTAAAGATGTTTCATATGTTGCTCTAACGACAGATTGTTGGACATCTAGAACCACAGATTCATACATGACAGTTACAGTACATTGGGAACCAGTATCTAAAGTATTATCTACAAACGTCATGTATGAACGACATACGGCTGAAAATATAAAAGACAAAATAGAAAATATTGTTACTGTTTGGGGATTAGAAAAAAAAGTTATGGCTGTCGTTCATGATAATGCAACTAATATTGTAAATGCTGTGAAGTCATGTGCTGATATAAACGAAAGTGTTTGTTGTTTACATTCACTACGATTAGCTATAAATAAAGGTCTTGAAATCACAGAAATTAAGAATTTATTACAAAAATGTAGTTTAATAGTATCGCATTTCAATCATTCTTCTGTTGCTACCAACGCGCTACGAAGTGCTCAAAAAAATTTAAATTTATGAGAACACAAACTCATTCAAAGAGTTAAAACTAGATGGAATTCCAGTTATGAAATGCTAAACAGAATGTTAGAGCAGCGTCAAGCAATCGTCGGAATTTTAACTGATCGAAATCTTACTAGTCGTCATGATGCTATACATTTTGAAATATCAGAATCAGAATGGGTGATTCTTGAAAATGTTGCTGACGTATTAAAACCATTCGCTTTAACAACAACACTTCTGTCATCCCAAAGTTATCCAACAATATCAATGGTTCAGCCACTAATACAATCGTTATATACACATTTTTTAAATACTCAAGAAAATGATACTAGACCTGTAATATCGTTTAAAGTAGTAGTGAGAAACGAATTTGAGAAAAGATTTCCAAAGGCTAACAGTTTAACAGCTATATCGCCCATAATATTGTTAGATATTTGTACTTTTTTGGACCCAAGGTACAAAAGTAAAGAACGGTTGATGGGAATAAAAGAAAAAGTAATGAAATTTTTGGATAATTTAATAGAAGAGGATTTAAATTTACAATCTCAAAATGAGACGGAAAAAGAAAGTACAAATATAACTGCCTTAGATATATTATTTCCAGGAGAACTAAGGGTACATAAAACCAAAGAAACAGAACTGCATAGATTAAAAAGTGATATAGATAAAGATAAATGTCCATTGCAGTGGTGGAAGAATAATAGCAATAGATTTCCCAAATTGTCTATAATTGCTAAACGATATTTAGCTATTCCAGCTACATCAACACCTTCAGAAAGAGTTTTCTCGTCTGCAAGAAATATTGTTAGCGCAAACAGAAATTTTTTTACATCCAAATAATGTAAATATGTTGATATTTTTGTACCAAAATGTAAAACAATAAACAAATTCCAACACGTACAGGAAAAGAGTGGTATTCTTTAACTACTTTCTGTGGGAAAAGAGACCGATTCCAATTTATTGGAAAATAGTTATTTACATACCAAATTCGGAAACGTAAGGTTCCCGGATGAGTGTTTGCTGGCGCGAGCTTGCGACTATGTTAATTTATTATGCTAGCGTAAGTCGGGTTTATGCAGCATCATCATAGTCACTATCATAGTCACAGTTTTAGTCTTAAGAAATAAAACTTGTTTCTTTAATACACCTGTTTATGCAGCATTGTCTTAGTCACAGTCATTATGATACCCAATTGGATAGTTTCAATTCTTAAGACTAAGACTGTGACTATGATAGTGACTATTATGATGCTGCATAAACCCGGCTTTATACTTTTCGTACAAAAAATATTGTAAAAACTACTTTCGTAAACTTGGTTTCGGAATCGTTCAACACTCATTTCTGTACTTGTACTTGTACCAGACTCATGTGTTGTCGTCGATGTCGGAATCTTTTCCCAATAGTTGTACAATGTACTATTTTTTTTCATTTTATTACTGTTGTCTCATAACATTTTTTTTCTCTAAATGTATCTCATGATCATAAATAAATATATCTTCAAATGTACTTTTATTTCTTATGCGGTTCACTACAACTAAAACATAAAAATTAAAACGTAAAAACCAGTCAAAATCATTTAAAACTGATTAAATATTCATAACTTTTCATTAAACGTTGCTAGTTAAAAACAGGTTATTAGCCGATTAATAACCAGTTAATCGTAGTCGGTTATTAGCCGGTAAAAATCGGTAATGGGCCGGTTAAAACCCGGTTATTAGCCGGCTAAAAATCGGTTATTAGCCGGTTATAAGACGGTTAAAATCAGATTATTAGCCGGTTAAAATCCGGTTATTAGCCAGTTAAAATCCGGTTATTAGCTGGTTAAAATCCGGTTAATCGTAGCCGGTTAAATCGTTTAATTTTAACCGGTTATCCGGCTAACCGAATAATGATATTTTAAAAACTCGGAAACCGGTTAACCGAATATTTTTCCCAGCCTTAATAAAAACACACATTTTTCACTAATATGCCCTATATTCAGAAAGCAACAGCCGGGAAAAAACTATTTTCCACGTTAATATGTTAGGTAACTGTTAACGGTAAACGGGGTAGTATGTAATGAATATAATTAGTACAAATGATAATGAAGTACATATATAGAATTTAAATATTTTACTAATTTAATTGCATATTTTCTTTTTGAGATGCAGAATTACAGAAAACTTTTGTTTCAAAACTGATTCCTATTGAAAATACGGCAGTTACGAGTTTTAACAAATAAAAACTGAAAGTAACAAACTTTTATTTCCATAATTTAAATTGATAACGCGAAACCATAATAGAAGTTTTAAATTCAAAATGTCAGAGGTTTTCTAAAGTATTATCTAAATCGCAATAAAATTTTGATATTATTACGGAAAACTGTATAAAGGTTCCGAGACAAACCGCATATCGACATTGTGCGAGAAAAACGTCTAATATGTGTTTCATCTTTTATTTTATTTCTTTTCGCATTTGCATCATTCACAAGTAAACAATTTACTTTTACCTTAATGCTTCAGTTTTGTCCTTGATACATAATTAATTTTTATTTAATACTTGTCATAAAGTAAAATTTTGCTTCTTATAACAACACCTCAACGCCAGGTATCTCAGACAAAAATTATCATTAAGGTACTCACAAGAGTAATTTTGAGCACGGCTAGACATCTCGGCCGTAAATAACGTTCTTGTACCTTAATGTTTTACTTTTTGTCCTAGATACATACACAACTGTTAAACAAAATAGACTACTTACATTTAAAAAAACTTTATAAATAATGTTGTTTGGACGTTTTGGTTTTATGTTAAAATTTCTGTCAGTGAAATATGAAAATATGCATAAATTCAAAGTTATTTACAGCAAATCTATAATAAACAAATCTGACGTGGCCACCACAAGACCTCCCGCCATACCTACTTTATTCTTTTTACTTCTAGAAGGATAGGAAAAATATGAGCGATGGCTCATTTGACGCGGATTGCAATTCTGAGAAATGTGTCACTTTGATTTTTTTCTGCAAATAAAAATTGCAATTGTTATTAACAAAAAACGAAAGAAAAAAAATGCCATTTTGTTTTTTGATGATAACTCAAAAACTATTCAAGATAGCGACAATTTCAAAAAAGATCCTTAAAGAGGAGGAAATTTCCGATAGAAAAGTCCAAACTCCCAGATCTCTAGCTCTAATATTTATAATGTTAATTTGTTGCTGAAAATTGGGCTCCGCGCGGCCGTTTCGGGTTGAGTACACCGCTTCTATAGTGAGTCCCGCACGGAAAAGATTGTTTTATAGCACTAAATATTGATTTAAAAATTTGAAAAAATTATGGTGTCATCTCAACACGCGAAAAAAGAAAGTCCCGTTGGAAAAAAAATTTTAACTGCATTTTTCAAAAAGGTAGCCCCTTGTTAATTAACTACTTTTTTTCGTATCTTCGCCTTTTTTCAAAGCTGGATAGTTGTTTAAATAATCACCCTATAAATTTTTTGTCTCTTGGAGTTCTTTCCATGAGTGTACTTGATAAGATGATGTCATAAAGTTATTTAAAGTTTGATTATTTTGTTTATAACGAATTATCAAAAATAACAAAAAATGAAAAATCGTAAAATTGTTGTTAAAAATTATTTTTTTCTCATATATTATGGTATCTGATTTTATATTTGAAATGAGGATCAAATTATTGTGGATAAGATTTTTTAAGGCAATTTGTTTATAAATTGTTTATAAACAAATGGTTTACTTTAAAGCCTGTTTTACATTATACTTTTTTCGTATAGATTCATGCTAGATTTCTCGTTTGATTTACATCCGATATTTGTTCGATTTTCATACTTTATTTCCAAACTATTCGTATACAATCGAAATTCTTCGATTTTTTCCGAAATGGTCCAAGTTAGGCAACTTCAAAATAATAAATAATATTCTTACTTATTCTGACAAGTGACAACTTAAGGGAAAATGGGACCCGATTTCTTTTTGTTTCTAGCCCTATAGATGACACTGTCGTCGAACATCAGAAAAAATATTGAGTAGCTATTGTAATTTATGCTCTATAGATGTCGTAACAAAGTAGTTCAGATATTTAGCATAGAGGGACTCTCAATTTAGCAGCGGCTTTCGGTATATAGAGGGCGCAATATTCTAACCTTATTTTTCCCGGGAATTACAAAATCCAAAAGTTTTTATTGTACTTTCCGCATAATACGTCACATGCACAAATAAGTATGTGTGTATTCATCATCTATAAATATAAATGGATATAACAAAATATAAAACAGTTTCTTTCAAATAATACATAAGATAATTTAAATAAATCCAATAATGATTGTAAAGACATCTAAAGTGGCGAAATTTGTAATCTATCTCGTTCGGGCTGGTAAAGAATGCTATTTTTTAAATGAAAAGTAACTTATTAATATCATATTGTATCTCGCTGTAGGAAGTAATGAAAAAAAACATTTATGTTTATAAGGTCATGGCATAAAATTTGTATTTAAAAAAATATAATAAAATAACAAAGAACTAATATAAATATTCAAGTAACAATGGCCGTCTATAACTGGTAAAAGATAATAATGAAATTCTCCGAATAAGTAGGAAGGAACCAAGAACCCTTGCAACATTGTAATAATTATTTATGCTGGTTTAGCTTAACAACAATCAACAACAATATATAGACAAAATAAATTTAAATGATTTATTTATTTAAGAAAAAGTTCTATATCATTTCACTCAGTGAATTTCACTGATGCTTATAAACTTCGATAGTAGATACAAATAACTATAAATATAATTTTTATGTTTATTTTATATACCTACATCATTTTACATGGTGGTTATATTTTTATAATTCATTGGTCGAGTGAAAATATAAGAAGGGGGGGGGGGGGGTTGAACCCTTGCAACAATGTAACAATAATATTTGAGCTGCTTGAACCAACAAAGAACGTAAGAAAGTATAGGCAAAACGTTCCAAGAATTAAATATTTAAATTGATATAATTCCACCTTATTGTTGTTATTTTTGTTGTTAAACAATTTTTGTAGGGGGACGCTATTGCTTATTTTTCAATATCTGCTGCTGCTACGTATAAAAGGCAATTATGTAAAATATAAAATTTTGTAGTAAATTGGAGGTCTGATTTTAGAAATACTTTCAATTAAAAAACGGATTACTGAAATTATGTTTTGACTGACAATTTTACTTTCTTATACACAGTATACATAAGTCTAGGTATCATGTAAAAATTTCGATACCGGGATTTTCACGGAAATATAATTTAGTATACCTATGAGGCGAGAGGCAGACGCGGACCCAATATTGGGCCGATTGAGAAGCCGCGAGATCAAACTGCACTAATTCTTATAAAATATAATCTCTCCGTATAAAATTGTTAGCGTACGGCCTTGATTGATATTTTTCTTTTAAATATTTACACAATAATTTTTATTATAAAATGTGACGTAATATGGCTATAAAAATCCAAAAAAATATTTAACTCAAAATATCTCTGAAACCGGACCCCCAATATTTAAAAAAAAATTATATGTCATACAGTTACTATTCCCGAACGTATGGGTGTAAAGCTTTTAAAAAGTAATCCTCAGGGTCACATATAAAAAATATAAAAAACACCAAAATTATTTTTTTCAAATTTGGCATTTGTGTTGAGTGCATTAGTTTATATTCTTACCTCTTCTTATCTTCACTTACCTTCCGATTCCAAAACCGGGGGGTAAGATGAGATGAAATAAAGGCAGATAAAGCCTCGGCTAGCGTTGGTGATTGGGAGCAAGTTTGTGGGTTAGGGCTCGAGAAGGATTCTTTATTCAATAAGATAGGCGCCACCCGAGCAGAAAATAAAGAAAACAAGTCACGAACAAATATACAGCTCAGGATATATATTCTAGTAAATAAATTTTGACGTAATAACAAATCAGTAAATAATGCTTTTAACAAATGAAATATATAAATTTTGAAATTAATAACATTCACAAACCTTGCTTTAGAGCAGGTCCTGCAGTGGTTCGTCGGTCTGTAAGCCAGGGTTTACAAGCAATACAACACAGCGGTAACAGCTAGCTAGGTCTTCTTGCAAATCGGGGTGCTTGTGAGCATGAGTCAACTGACTACTCTGGCGGTTGAGCTTCGCTACTTCGACTATGGCTGCTGCTGCGGCTCGGTCGTGATCGGTGGCACGACAGGCCAGTTCGGTGTAGTATGTATTAGCAGTTATATTGTCGGCTTTGGAAGGCTGTAGCGGCGGAAATGGAGAGCTGCACCCGTGAGTGACGTCTGTCCGGATGCTGTCGAGTAGCAGGACTCACCACCCACGCACAGCCACCGATTGCCTAAGGCCCTAGCCCTGGTGCAATCTAAAACAGTAGAAAATAAGGCAGTACCAATCTCTAAAAGCAGTATCGCAACCAAAAAAAAATAATAATAATACAATAATTTTACAAATGTTGAGCTAGCAAATACTGAAGGTAAATTTACAGAAATCTTACGCAAAGCAAGGATCTGCAAAAACATAAAAACGCTAACAAGACCGTAACTAACATTAATATGTTGCATGCGGTGATAACACAAAAAAAAGAAGCTAATTAAATCAGCGAAGCTGAATAATCGGCGCAAAATAATGTCAAAACCAAGGATTTCAGTTCCGAACGCAATTAAAACAACCCAAAAATGTTCGTGAACTGAGCCCAACTTAAAATAAACAGTCAACTTAATCTACTAACAACTGGTTTATGACATTATCAAAAAAATCGCAGAGCGGGAACTATTGCGACCGAAAACAAAAAAAATTAGCTTGGTACTAGAAATCACTCACACAGCATTCATCAACACAACAGGATTTCTGATAGGGACGGTAGTGTGCTCAAATCATTCAGAAAAAAATAAATAGCTGAGGGCTGATGCAACAAAATTTATCTGTGTTTGAATCCAAAGACTCAACCCAGAGCTTTGGTGTCAACCACAGATAAATGGACAACACAACTCGTACAGAAATATTTAATACAGAACTACTAGTCAAATGAGAAATTTTCAAAAAAATGATAGCAGCAAGCTGCCTGAGCTTCTGCGTAGGCCTGTGACAACAGAAAGGTGGCGGAATGGAAAGAACTGTAGGTGCAAATGCTTTGACAGCCTCAAAACTACAATTCGAGCATGGAAAACTGTAAGTACATGTAAAAAGAATTGCGTCGTCAAATACACACAGTATTTGAGGACGAAATTATAATAAACGGTGAATTTAATTGTAACACTGCAACTAGATCACATTGGCAAACAAGATGTGATCCTCGCGAAATGACGTTGTTCAATGAGTTAAATAAAAAAACAGAAAAAATACTTACAGGATTCAGTGCCGAAGATACAACAGGAAATCAAATGAATTATAAATGCCAAAAAACGTAATCCAAACCCACGATGTTACTAGATGAAACAAATAGGCAGTCAAACGCATCAGCACCAAAAAACTCTCTCTGCTCGTCACGACAGCCAGGAACCAAGTGCTCGAGGTTTTTGAACTTTTTCTCCACCCCGGACATTGGCGCTGGGGTCCATGACCTTCACTCAAACTCGGCAAACAAAAACCATTGATATACGAAAAATGGAGAGGATTATTACAGAAATTGTTACAGGTAAAAAATGAAGCTGTAACACTACCCCAATAAACATTGAAAAAGAAAACGGAAGACGTCATCCCATTTAATTTGTCGTATCTGCAGTTACAGATTGATCTTCAGCTCCATCGGGCTTTAAATCCTTTATATGCCATCTCCCGAGATCGTGTCCGTCGGCATCAACCAATTGATAAATTAATTTCGATATTTTCTTCTTTACCGTGCATTGCACGTATTTGGGCGCAAGAGCAGCGGAAAAATGCTGTGCGGCGTTAGACAAAACGTAATTTTTTTTCCAAACTTTGTTTCCTACAAAAAATTCGAGCTGACGCCGTCGTAAGTTGTAGTGCCGAGCAGAACGATAATGTGAAGCGACGATTTTCTTTTCGACGGTTTTAAAATGGTCTTGAAGATCGAGCAAGTGGTGAGCATACTCAGAGTGCTTATCGCTGCTGATTTCGTCGGGGGATTCTCCATAAAATAATCCGGACAAAGGTACATGCCTACCAAAATTTAAGTATGCAGGAGTAAATCCCGTAACTTCATGTACTGATGTTCGTATAGCTTGCGCAATCGCTGACAGATTTTTGTCCCAGTGGCGTTGCTGTTTGTCCACGTAAGATCGAATCGCAGTTTTGACAATACGGTTAGTACGTTCTACAAAATTAATTTGCGGGTGGTATCTCGCGTTAAACCATTGCTTGGGTACTTCGTACTTCTTCAATAAAGCTTTAAACACATTACTAGTAAATTGTGTCCCATTATCGCATATGACTATCTGCGGCACGCCGTAAACAAGAAATACATCATTTTCCAAAATTTTGCAGATGCCGGCAACAGTAGCTTGCCTCAAGGCAAAAACGAGAGGGAATTTCGTGAACCAATCCGAAATCACTAGTATGTATACATGGTTTGAAGACGAACGAGGCAGAGGGCCCATCAAATCAATCGCAATCGCTTGCCACGGATATTTAATGTGTTTATGTGTACCCATTAGTCCTGGCGGCTGCAGAGCAGGAACCTTCTGCGCCTGGCAAACCTGACATCGTGAAACGTATCGTACTACACTGGACTTCATCTTCGGCCAATAGTATTGTTCAGCTAACTTGCGGTAAGTTTTAAATATCCCAAAATGAGCTGAAGTTGGTGAATCATGAAATTGTTGAAGTAATTTATTTCGATGATCGGACGGTACGACAATTTTCCAGGCTGACAAATTACTTACGCTGATATTATTAGGAATTAATTTATACAAAACATCGCCGTCAATTCTCCAATCAGGATAATCAGCAGGATTATTCTCTACGGACTCTTTAAGTTTTATGTACCATTTATCTCGTAGGTTCGCAGCAGCAACCAAACTGGCAATCTCGACAGGAGCTCGGGATAATGCATCTGGCACAACGTTAAGTTTTCCAGGACGATGCAATAATTTGAAGTCGAATTGTTGTAATTTGACCGCCCAACGAGCGAGTCGTCCAGAAGGATCGGTCATATTCATCAACCACAGTAACGAAGAATGATCGGTGATGACAGTAAATTTAGAACCTTCTACGTAGGGACGGAATTTCTGTATAGCGAAGACGACGGCCAAACATTCCTTCTCCGTTGCTGAATAATTTCTCTCGGCTTTGTTCAGGGTGCGACTGATGTACGAAATAACGTGCTCTCCGTCGGCAGTAGCTTGAGAAAGTATGGCGCCTAAACCATAGTTGGAAGCGTCAGTCTGGATAGTGAACGGGAGGGAGAAATCAGGACTCGTCAAGACTGGCGCTGATGTCAGAGCTGCTTTTAAGTTCTTAAATGCATCGCGAGCCTCCTCATTCCAATCTAGCTTATTTAGCTTCCGCTTACCTTTGGACAGCGCGTTGATAGGTGCTGCGATGGTTGAAAATTGTGGCACGAAGCGACGATACCACGACGCTAAACCCATGAATCGTTTAAGTTCTGTGACGTTCTGAGGTAACGGATATTTTGTTATAGATTCAATCTTATCAGGATTAGTTCGTAAACCATTCTGATCGACGACATATCCTAAGTAGTTCAAGCTGGGCCGGAAAAATTCACATTTATCAAAATTAATTGTTAAACCGGCTCTCTCCAATCGGGATAAAATCTCATATAATATAGTTACATGTTCTTCGAATGTGCTAGTGCTCACAATCATATCGTCTAAATAGATAGACGCAAATGGATAAAGATCATCGCCGATGACATCTGACATCAGTCTTTGAAGAGCTGCAGGTGCGTTTGTTAAACCAAAAGCTAAACGTACAAACTCAAACAAACCACGACCTGGAATAGTGAAAGCAGTCTTCTCGCATGAAGATTCGTCAAGCGGAATTTGCCAAAAAGCACTTTTTAAATCTATCGACGACAAATACCGATTATCACGTAGATGATCCAAAGTATCTTGTATATACGGCAGAGGATATGCGTCCTTTTTCGTAACAGCATTCAGCTTGCGTCCGTCAAAGCAAAAACGATATTCACCAGACTTTTTCTTTACCAACAGAACAGGGGACGACCACGGGCTAGTAGAACGTCTCACAACTCCAAGCTCTAGCATCTTGTCCAATTCGGCATGAAGATGAGCCAACATGACCGGTGACATAGGATGATAACGTGACTTAATCGGTGTGGCGTCTCCAGTATCGATTTTATACTTCAATAAGTGCGTACAACCAAGTCCTTTAGCTCCAAGTTTAGCGTAGGCATCAATGACACGCTGGGCAGCAGCTTGTTGTGCAGAAGTTAAATTTTCGGCTGTCTGAATCGATGAAATTTGTTGCGAAGTAGTAGAGTGTGAAATCCAACTGTTGGCGGAAAAATTTAAGCTGATCTCAAACAAATTACAAAAATCGATACCGAGTATAACGGATTGTTTGATAGACGGTACTAATAAAAATTTTAACATTTTAGTAATCGCTCCAACGGTAACAGGAATAATGACATAACCGAGAATGGTCTGAACGGAGCCATCCGCAGTACTTACGTGGACATCATCAACAGGTAATATCTTCAAATCATGACGCGTCAACAATCGTAAACCCAAATTTCCAATAACAGAAATGTTGGCGCCAGAATCCAATAAAGCTGTGACGTTGTTGTTAAGCAATCCTATATTTACGTAAGGGCGGGTATCTTGACCAGGATGTTTCAAAACAGGAGCAACTTCGGATGATTTATAAAAATTTTCAACATTTGATAACCAAGAAATCCAGGCAGGTAAATCAACCTTTATATTGAACCGTGGACACCGTCGGCTGAAGCGGCGTCGGTAAATTAGTTTTTTGATTTGGTGCAGACAGGACAGGTAAATCTGGTAACATTTTTAATTCCACAGGAAAAGCAGTGCTTGACGAGAGGTCGAGGGCAATTTTTAGAAATATGTCCTGTTAGATCGCAATTCCAACAAAGTATTGGAGCTGACTTGGTGATTTCATGCACTCGGTTAACAGCAGGAGGTCGAGATCGGCTGTAGGATGGTGGGTTATAAGCTAATTCTGGTTCTAAGAGTTTAGGATGACGGGACGGAGGATTTTTAAATTTAGAAACGCGATATTCCGTACTTTCGATGATCTTGCAGATATAAATCAGCTGGTGTAGATGTTGAGATTGTGTGACGGCAATTTCACGTTGAAAGCGTGGTTGTAAGTTGCGAATGATCGTAAGTAATTTTATGTCGTCAGCAGGAGCAGTAGCTAACCGATTGAATAAATTGTTCATTACCGCAACATACATCTCTATTCCTTCATCGGCACCTTGTGTTCTTGCTTTAATTTCTTCCCATAATTCATATTCGTAATCGATTGCTAAAAATGCCGCACGCAATCGTGAAACTAAATCTTCCCACGAATGAATGCTGTCTCTTACTGAACGATACCAAAGTAAGGCAGAACCGGAGAATAATTCTGTTGCTTGTCGATGAACTTGCTCTAAAGAGATAGCTCTGGATTTCGCAGTTTCCTTAATTTGCTCTATAAATTCATTTACGCTACCAGTACCGTCAAATTTAATTTTCCAAAGGTGTACATACGATTCGTGTGATTGCTGAGGTCTCGGTAGGTATTGTGGAATAAAAGGTGATAAATCGATCGGTGGTTTAATTAATTGTTGATGTCTAAGTTCTGGAATGAGTGGTGACGATGTTGATTCACATGGAACCGGACGAAAAATTTGTGGTTCTTGAGGTTCATGAAAAGACTTCGGCAGAAATATAGGGTCGTCAAAAGAGATTAATGAATTTTGAACAAAATCTACCGATTGAAAAGATTCCAAATCTGCACGCAAAGCAGCCAAAGTCGTAAATAAGTTTGAGCACGGATAATATTTATTTAAACGACCAATTCTGCATTTCAAATACCCCATACGAGCTGACATAGACTGATACTTTTCGGAGGATAAATTTTTAAATGATTTGAGCTCACCTGCTAAATGTTTCAGTTTCTGAAGACACTCTCCATGATCGGCAGCAGGATTGGTAACAGTCATACTGGAATAGCTCGTGCTCTCTCCTTCCAACATCAACCATCCTCTCAAAACTTTGCGTGGGTCGTCATTCTCATTAATTCCTCGTACTCGCAATTCATAATTGATCTCATCCGGTAGTAAGTAATCAACAATTTTAGGATCCATGTTCCCTCAAAATAATTCAGAACAAAATTAGTACAAATAAATAATATGTTGATGATAGTTAGTTTTTTTGTTAGCGTATTCACATCACATACAAAATTAGTGAAGTTACCAAGAAACATAAAAAGATAAAGAATCACTTTAACAAACACTTGGTGCGCTTAAGGATGGAATTTTGAATATTCTAGGAACAAGGTGCTTGTTACTCGGGCCACACGTTGCGGAGCCAGTTTCTTACCTCTTCTTATCTTCACTTACCTTCCGATTCCAAAACCGGGGGGTAAGATGAGATGAAATAAAGGCAGATAAAGCCTCGGCTAGCGTTGGTGATTGGGAGCAAGTTTGTGGGTTAGGGCTCGAGAAGGATTCTTTATTCAATAAGATAGGCGCCACCCGAGCAGAAAATAAAGAAAACAAGTCACGAACAAATATACAGCTCAGGATATATATTCTAGTAAATAAATTTTGACGTAATAACAAATCAGTAAATAATGCTTTTAACAAATGAAATATATAAATTTTGAAATTAATAACATTCACAAACCTTGCTTTAGAGCAGGTCCTGCAGTGGTTCGTCGGTCTGTAAGCCAGGGTTTACAAGCAATACAACACAGCGGTAACAGCTAGCTAGGTCTTCTTGCAAATCGGGGTGCTTGTGAGCATGAGTCAACTGACTACTCTGGCGGTTGAGCTTCGCTACTTCGACTATGGCTGCTGCTGCGGCTCGGTCGTGATCGGTGGCACGACAGGCCAGTTCGGTGTAGTATGTATTAGCAGTTATATTGTCGGCTTTGGAAGGCTGTAGCGGCGGAAATGGAGAGCTGCACCCGTGAGTGACGTCTGTCCGGATGCTGTCGAGTAGCAGGACTCACCACCCACGCACAGCCACCGATTGCCTAAGGCCCTAGCCCTGGTGCAATCTAAAACAGTAGAAAATAAGGCAGTACCAATCTCTAAAAGCAGTATCGCAACCAAAAAAAAATAATAATAATACAATAATTTTACAAATGTTGAGCTAGCAAATACTGAAGGTAAATTTACAGAAATCTTACGCAAAGCAAGGATCTGCAAAAACATAAAAACGCTAACAAGACCGTAACTAACATTAATATGTTGCATGCGGTGATAACACAAAAAAAAGAAGCTAATTAAATCAGCGAAGCTGAATAATCGGCGCAAAATAATGTCAAAACCAAGGATTTCAGTTCCGAACGCAATTAAAACAACCCAAAAATGTTCGTGAACTGAGCCCAACTTAAAATAAACAGTCAACTTAATCTACTAACAACTGGTTTATGACATTATCAAAAAAATCGCAGAGCGGGAACTATTGCGACCGAAAACAAAAAAAATTAGCTTGGTACTAGAAATCACTCACACAGCATTCATCAACACAACAGGATTTCTGATAGGGACGGTAGTGTGCTCAAATCATTCAGAAAAAAATAAATAGCTGAGGGCTGATGCAACAAAATTTATCTGTGTTTGAATCCAAAGACTCAACCCAGAGCTTTGGTGTCAACCACAGATAAATGGACAACACAACTCGTACAGAAATATTTAATACAGAACTACTAGTCAAATGAGAAATTTTCAAAAAAATGATAGCAGCAAGCTGCCTGAGCTTCTGCGTAGGCCTGTGACAACAGAAAGGTGGCGGAATGGAAAGAACTGTAGGTGCAAATGCTTTGACAGCCTCAAAACTACAATTCGAGCATGGAAAACTGTAAGTACATGTAAAAAGAATTGCGTCGTCAAATACACACAGTATTTGAGGACGAAATTATAATAAACGGTGAATTTAATTGTAACACTGCAACTAGATCACATTGGCAAACAAGATGTGATCCTCGCGAAATGACGTTGTTCAATGAGTTAAATAAAAAAACAGAAAAAATACTTACAGGATTCAGTGCCGAAGATACAACAGGAAATCAAATGAATTATAAATGCCAAAAAACGTAATCCAAACCCACGATGTTACTAGATGAAACAAATAGGCAGTCAAACGCATCAGCACCAAAAAACTCTCTCTGCTCGTCACGACAGCCAGGAACCAAGTGCTCGAGGTTTTTGAACTTTTTCTCCACCCCGGACATTGGCGCTGGGGTCCATGACCTTCACTCAAACTCGGCAAACAAAAACCATTGATATACGAAAAATGGAGAGGATTATTACAGAAATTGTTACAGGTAAAAAATGAAGCTGTAACAATATGAGAACATAGTAGTTTAACAATGTTTTATTGTTTTTTATTCTGAACTCTAAAATAGTTTAGAACATTTTTTTTACAAAACCGGACCCCCAATTTCATTCTAACTTGTATAAATGTTGTGTAATACTATTGCACTTAAAACACTCCAAAATTTTATCAAAAGTAATCCTAACTAATTTTTGAAATACTTTGAATTCAAGCAAGTGCAACGGATTATGCTAATTATGTTTTGACTGACAGTTTTTAATTTTTTCGAGCTGACGATATGGTTTATTTTGCATTATTTTTATTTAATTATACTTTTAAAGTACAAGTGTAACGGATTTCGTAAATTATGTTTTGATTGAAATCCTTCGAATTCAAACAAGTGTAATAAAAAGAGTACCTACCCCATATTCTGAACATATCTAGCGTAGTTTCAATAAAATGTGTAAAACTTGTTCTTATCTTGTTTATCTATTATTTATATTTTTCTTTTAAATATTTACACAATAATTGTTATTATTGTTAAAACGCATTTTACAATAAAATGTGACGTAATATGGCAATAAAAATCCAATAAAAATATTTAACTCAAAATATCTCTGAAACCAGACCTCCAATATTTTTCAAATTTTTATATGTCATACAGTTACTATTCCCGAACGTATGGTTGTAAAACTTTAAAAAAATAATCCTCAGGGTCACATCTAAAAAAAATAAAAAACACCCAAAAAAATTTTTTTTTCCCAAATTTGGCATTTGTGTTGAGTGCATTAGTTTATATGAGAACATTGTAGTTTAACAATGTTTTATTGTTTTTTATTCTGAACTTTAAAATAGTTTAGAACATTTTTTTTACAAAACCGGACCCCCAATTTCATTCTAACTTGTATAAATGTTGTGTAATACTATTGCACTTGAAACACTCCAAAGTTTTATCAAAAGTAATCCTAACTAATTTTTGAAATACTTTGAATTCAAGCAAGTGCAACGGATTACGCAAATTATGTTTTGACTGACAATTTTTAATTTTAAGAGCTGACGATATGGTTTATTTTGCATTATTTGTATTTGATTATACTTTTAAAGTACAAGTGTAACTGATTTCGTAAATTATGTTTTGATTGAAATCCTTCGAATTCAAACAAGTGTAATAAAAAGAGTACCTACCCATATTCTGAACATATCTAGCGTAGTTTCAATAAAATGTGTAAAACTTGTTCTTATCTTGTTTATCTATTATTTATATTTTTCTTTTAAATATTTACACAATAATTGTTATTATTGTTAAAACGCATTTTACAATAAAATGTGACGTAATATGGCAATAAAAATCCAATAAATATATTTAACTCAAAATATCTCTGAAACCAGACCCCCAATATTTTTCAAATTTTTATATGTCATACAGTTACTATTCCCGAACGTATGGTTGTAAAGCTTTAAAAAAATAATCCTCAGGGTCACATCTAAAAAAAATAAAAAAACACTAAAAAAAATTTTTTTCCCCAAATTTGCCATTTGTGTTGAGTGCATTAGTTTATATGAGAACATTGTAGTTTAACAATTTTTTTTTACAAAATCAGACCTCCAATTTCATTCTAATTTGTATAAATGTTGTGTAATACTATTGCACTTGAAACACTCCAAAGTTTTATCAAAAGTAATCCTAACTTATTTTTTGAAATACTTTGAATTCAAGCAAGTGCAACGGATTACGCAAATTATGTTTTGACTGACAATTTTTAATTTTTAGAGCTGGCGATATGGTTTATTTTGCATTATTTGTATTTGATTATACTTTTATAGTACAAGTGTAACGGATTTCGTAAATTATGTTTTGATTGAAATCCTTCGAATTCAAACAAGTGTAATAAAAAGAGTACCTACCCATATTCTGAACATTTTCAGCGTAATTTCAATAAAATATGTTAAACTTGTAGTAATATTGTTTATCTATTTATATTTTTCTTTCAAATATTTACACAATAATTTTTATTATTGTAAAAACGTATTTTACAACAAAATAGGTATCTATTAGTATGTATACCTATTTGAAAAGAGGCATCATACAACAGGTACAAATTGAAAGAACATTGGTGGCTTCTTGTCAGAAATAGTTATGTATTTTTAGTTAAAAAAGAATTTTTTGATAGGTATCTAGAATTTAACTTAGGCAAAAACGTATTCATATCGGCTATCGATCAAAGAACCTTGTTTTAAATTAAAATTCTTAAATTTAAAAAACTTCTTATTAGATTATTCTGTAATAAAATAAATATTTTTATCTTTAGAAAGCTCTACATTTCTGCTAATTTTTTATGCGAAAAAAAATGCATTTTTTGACAAAAAAACAATGCAGTAAAAAACTTCAAAATACTTTACTTTTATTGCATATGAGGCGTTAAAATTATAAATTCACAAAACCTTTAATTTATAAAAAATATAGTTTCTTATCTCAAATAATATTTTCTTTGTAGTAATGATGTATAAAATTAACTTATTTGGAATATACAAAAGGAGAATAATATAGTAAACTAAACTAGCTTCGACTTCGAGTCATCGTGCCGGGCGAAGCAAATACCTTACCCTCTTGCTTATCTATTACTGAGAATTTCTGAAGAGGAACATTTTCTACATCAGTCACCGAAACACGTGCTCATATTGAAACAGACAGTAGTTCGTCCTTTCAACACGGGTCGAATATGTCACCACCAAACAGGCTTACGTACATTGCAGTTTGTCAATTGTTGTAATAATTTATTTTAATGTTTTCATAAGAGAAAATCATGAGACAAAAATTGGAATCGCTTAAATATTACTTATTCTATGTAAAACAATGTTTGATACAAACATTTTCTTTGTTGTCTGTTAGATAAAAAATATTATTTGCATTTTTTCTAAATATCTCCTGTGTGTTGAGTTTACTTTTAACTAAATTTTTGTGTGTAATAATTGAAGCAATATTACACAACATATATTAATTTGAACGAAGTTGGGGGTCTAGTTTTAGAAATATTATTTATTTTAGCACTTTCTAAAACTGATTAAAAAAATAAAAAAACATAAGTATACTACAGTGTCTTCGTACATATCAACGCATTTCAGGTAAATTTGAAATTTGAAAAAAAAATTTGTTTAGTGCGCTTTTTATTTTTTTAGGGATGACCCTTGTGTTCCTTTTTGATCATTTTGATATCTATATATTGGGAAAGACCTATTATACAACATGAAGAAAGTTGGGGGCCTGCTTTTAGAGATATTTTGAGTTAAAAATTTGTATTCGACATATATTGTTATATTACATCACGTTTTTTTATAAAATCTGTATAAATCAATGAAAAGAATTATTATGTAAATATTTGAAGAAAATAAATAAGTAAATAAGTAACACATACGTTATAAACTAAATTTTGTTGAAGCTACGCTCGAAAGATTCAGAACGTAGGGTACTCTTTTCCCTTAGATTTGGAGGTTGGAATTTATAATGGGAAAAATATTAACACAACTTGAATAACACGTCGTACAAGTGCAAAACTCATAAACGTCAACGTGAACAAATCAAAACAAAATATCAAAACTTTTAGAGGTTGGTCAAACTGACTCCAGATTGAACTGCGCATGCGTAGACAAATCTAGTATAAATCTCGAATAGAAAAATAGAGCCGGGCGTATATTTCTATATTAGAAAAAAGTATGGAAATCGAACGGAACTCGGATGGGAATTTCTGATTTACATGATACTAGAAATGGATAGGAACTTCTCGGATGAATCTCGAACTAGAATCTAGACGAAAAAAGTATAATGTAAAACAGGCTTAATAGTTTAAAAAAAAAATTGGTATCATTCCATTGTAATGTTGATTTAAAAAAAAATTTTTTTTCTTAAAAAATGTTTGTTAGTGTTTATAATCGTTTTTTTATATTTGCATTATTTAAATAATTAGTTTAATTAATTAAAATCATAATTGATGACTCTTAATAGAATTAAAATAAAAAAAAATTTTCATTAATAATTTAATTGTTTATTTAGTTAACAATTTGAATTTATTGGATTAATAAAAAATAACGACATTTTTTTTCCACTTTGTTGCATATGGTTGTTTTTGTATTTTTTTGTAGTATTAGAAAAAAAATATTGTGACACTCAAATATTATTTATAACAAATTGTTAACTAAATAAACAATTAAATTATTAATGAAATTTTTTTTAAATTTCAATTCTATTAAGAGTCATCAATTATGATTTTTAGAGACAAAATTATTTCTTAACTAATTATTTAAATAATGCAAATATAAAAAACGATTATAAACACTAAAAAAAATTTTTTCAGAAAAAATTACAAAAAAAATCAACAATGGAATGGTAATTTTTTTTGAAAACTTTTAAAGTAAACCATTTGTTTATAAACAATTTATAAACAAATAGCGTTAAATAATCTTACCCACAATAATTTTTAACAATAATTTTACTATTTTGCATTTTTTGTTAATTTTGAAAATTGTTTATAAACAAAATAAACAAATTTTAAATAACTGTATGACATCATTTTATCAAGTACACTCATGGAAAGAACTCCAAGAGTCAAAAAATTTATAGGGTGATTATTTAAACAACTATCAAGCTGTCAATGAAGGCGAAGATACGAAAAAAGTAGTTAATGAACAATGGGCTACCTTTTTGAAAAATGAATTAAAATTTTTTTTTTTCGCGTGTTGAGATGACACCATAATTTTTTCAAATTTTTAAATCAATATTTAGTGCTTTAAAAAAATTATTTTCGGTGCGGTACTCACTATGGAAGCGGCGTACTCATCCCGAAACGGCAACAGAAACAAATTAACATTATAAATATTAGAGCTAGAGATCCGGGAGTTGGGACTTTTCTATCGGAAATTTCCTCCTCTTTAAGGATCTTTTTTGAAATTCTCGCTATCTTGAATAGTTTTTGAGTTATCATCAAAAATCAAAATGGCAATTTTTTTCTATCGTTTTTTGTTAATAACAATTGCAATTTTTATTCGCAGAAAAAAATCAAAGTGACACATTTCTCAGAATTGCAAACCGCGTCAAATGATCCATCGCTCATATTTTTCCTATCCTTCTAACTATTTTTCGCAGGAAACTCACTTCTTGACTAGACAAATACGAGGGCTGTCCGAAAAGTATCAGGCCTTATTTTTTTTTGCGAAAACCTGATGGATTTAAATCAAGCGCCCTTCATGAGCCGACCTTGAACCTTCGTGCGCATGCATGAATTTTTTTCCGCCTGTCGATAGCGTCTGTTGCTGACAAACAGCATTTGAGTTAGGTATTGTTTAGTGCTCTCGGCCCACTTTCATTGCTTGCACTGTGACGGTCTGTCCGGAAAGTATCCGACCTTATTTTTTTTTGCGAAAACCTGATGGATTTGAATCAAGCGCGCATGCATGAGCCGATCTTGAACCTTCGTAAACATGCATAAATTTTTTCCCGCCTGTCGATAGCGTCTGTTGCTGACAAAGTGACAAACAGCATTTGAGTGAGGTAGTGTTTAGTGCTTTCGTCGGTTTTTCATTGCTTCCACTGTGACGACTGGGATTTGGCTTTCGGGTCGTTCTCGTACACCCAGGACTCGTCACCAGTGATTATGGTGTTCATGAATTCGGGGTGGTCACTGTTTGTGGAGTCTAGCATGCCCTGTGAGACTTGAAGAGAGTGGCGGCGAAATTCGTGCCGAAGCTGCTGACGGCGGAGCAACTTAATGGTTATTCCCACAGGGCCACAGAACATTCTGGACTCTGCAAACAGTGACCTCAACTTCATGAACACCATAATCACTGGTGACGAGTCCTGGGTGTACGGGTACGACCCGGAAGCCAAATCCTAGTCGTCACAGTGGAAGCAATGAAAATGCGACGAGAGCACTAAACACTACTTCACTCAAATGCTGTTTGTCAGCAACAGACGCTATCGACAGGCGGGAAAAAAAATCATGCATGCGCACGAAGGTTCAAGGTCGGCTCATGCAAAAGCGCTTGATTCAAATCCATCAGGTTTTCGCAAGAAAATAAGGCCTGATACTTTTCGGACACCCCTCTATACACTGCTCACAAAAAAAATCGAGCCACTTGGCCGATCCAAGAAAATGCCTGTTTTTAAAATGCGGGGCATTTCTTTCAGGGACGTGTTAACCAAAATCCGGAAATTCCCTCTGGAGATACATTCCTCCTCTACGTTCTCCAAAAATCCCGAAGAGATTCGCTCCCCCCGACCCCCTGAAAAATCGCTTTATGTGATGTCATGTTTGAGCAATGAAAAATCTTGAAGGCTTGTAGCTCCAAAAAATCCTATCTTAAGGGGGTTGTTTGACTCAATTGTCACAAAGCCCTATCAATTTTCTTTTCAGAGCTGAAAATTTCGTCCTTAGTGGTGAAGAATTGAGTGAGTTATCGCGTTTCAAAGGAACCCCTGTTTTTTTTTCGAAAAATCATCGGATACGATGCGTGTGCATGTGTGTGTACATGTGTGTGCATGTGCATGCGTGCAGTTGCACTTATCTAGCCATTTAATTTGAGGTATCAAATTCGATATGACACTATAATTTTTTGAAAAAAAATGTCCATGTTCGATCCCCATTTTTCCTTTGAAACGCGATAACTCACTCAATTCTTGACCAATAAGGACGAAATTTTCAGCTCTGAAAAGGAAATTGAGTTGAACAACCCCCTTAAGTTAGGATTTTTTGGAGCTACAAGCCGTCAAACTTTAAGATATTTGGTATTTAAATGATTGATATATTGGAGTTATCGTGTCCGAAAAAATTGTAACATACGAACGAACGCAAGTACGAACGCGCACACACACGCACGCACACACAGACATCATCTCAAAAATGTGTAATTCGTATTCTAGAGACTCTAAAACGTGCTTATCTGCCAAAAACTTATAGGTACTCGAAAATTTTGACCTGTCACAATACCTCTCTTATAGAATATGAGGCGAGAGGTAAAAATACAAAATTAATATCTTTCTGCAAAAATTATTAGCAGACGGCACTTCAGCACTATTCAGCCTTTGTCTTTTGACTTTAGCTTTGAGAAAATTATGAACGAGTAGAGTAGAAACACCGCAACAAGGATAGCAGGGGCGGCGAATTAACGGGCTCAACGGACCTATGCAAGTCTATGTAAGGGCTGCACTGCAATTTTTAGAATAGTTTTATATTCAATGAATGAAAAATTACTAATAAATACGTATAAATTATATTGCATTTTTATAGCCACGCCACGAAACAAATTTTTATAAGGTTTCTCGACCTCTTTATTGAGATATAAATGTTTTTGTTTTCATTTCCAAGAGAATTAATTTAAAAATATTTGGCCATGAACTAAAAAAAAATTCGCCTGCAGCGCGTTTCTCTCATTTTCAACCATTTTAGTACTAAATTTGCATATGAGGTTTTTTTTTACAGTTTGTTGAATAATCCTGCCAAAGGTATATTAAAAAACTAAAATTTAGAAAAAAAATTATTTGTCAAAATCGCACAATGACGTGGTTTCACTATACTATACAAACACAAGGAATAAAAAACGTGTTAATATTTTTTTAGAAAATAAAGTAAATTTGTTGTTATTTAATAGAAGCATTATGTACACAGATCACAAACCAGATAAAAAAAACTTCAGTTCATAGTACAGTAAAATTAGACTTAATTTTGCTCGAAATGGGAACTAACTCCAATAAAGCTGAAAATTTTTATATAGCTTCGCATTACCCGTCTTATTAACATACTAAAAGTCACCTACAATCCTAGTGATGCAGCCTTTTTTAGTTTTTTGCATTTTCAGTTTTTTGCATTTTACTCGTTAGGGGGTCACATTCAAAATTTCAAATCAATGAATTGTAGAGCAGAAAATTCTCTACAAGAATCATATTTACAGTTTTTACGTACCGTGAACGGTAAGCGAGAAAAATGCGAAATATAACTTCTAAATTCGCAGTCAGTGTAATTTTTGTTGAATAATCAATGAATACATCTACCATAACATAAAATGTTATTATAATAATATATGCAATTGATACCACAAACATTATGTTACAAATTTTTTAAAAAATAAGTATTTTTATTAATTTATTAAAGGTTTATCCCTTTCCACACCACCTACCACACATAATACAACGCTTTTGCAAGAATACCATAATCTTGTTTTATGACACTAAAACGGTTGTAACTTTTTAACGAAAAATAAAACCAACTTCCGGTTTGAAGCATTCGATTTTACAGACATTTTTCTATCAAAATTATTGTTCACAACATTTGGGGAGGAAGGTCATAGATTAGCCACAATTTCAAAAAAGAATATTAAGATTAACTTTATAAAAATAATTTTTTTGTAAAACACACTATTTTAAAACTTTTAGCGACGTTAGAAAGGTAAAAATGTAAACTTATTTTCAAAGAAAAAAAAGTGAAATTAAATTGTTTTTTGAAGTTCTTGTGTTTAATTAACTGTAATTTTTAACGAATCTTGAGTATAATGTGTCTTCTAGAAAAATGTCTGAGAAATCCAATGCCGGAAAAGTTGATATTCGTTTAGAAATTACAGTTATTAAACACAGTTGAAAATAACCAATCTAACATTTCACTATGGTCTTCCGAAAAAAAAACTATATATTTCGACCTGGACAAGACTTTTAAAAGTTCTTATAATAGTGTATATACAAGAAAAATGTTTGAAAAGATTTTTAAATCCGGAAGACGATGTCTTAATTCGTTAAGAAATTATACAGTTGATTAAAGCAAACAAAAACAATATTAAAATTTCACTATTTTCTATAAAAAAAATTAAAATTACGGGCAAAACTTCTGATAATAATGTATATTATAAGCAATAGAAAAATGTCTGAGAAATTAGATATTTAAAGCCGGAAGTCGATATTTTAATTCCTTATGAAATTACAGTTAATTAAACAGCAAACAAAAAATATTAAAATTTAACTAATTTCTCTCGGAAAAAAACTTAAAATTTAGGACTAGCCAAGGTATAACTAGTAAGGTAGTATAAAGTGTCTTACAGTGAAATATTGGAGGAATCCAATGCCGAAAACCAGAAGTCGATAACTTTATTCGTTAAGAAATTACAGGTAATTAAACATAAAAAATACTACAATGTAATTTTAAATTTTGCCCTTGGTAAGGCCACTAAAAGTTTTTAAAATAGCGTATCTTACTACAAAATGTCAACAAAATTACATGCTGGAACCCAGAAGGCGATATTCAATTTCGTTTAGAATTATTGAAAGTTGATTAAACAGAAATTAATAAAATGAAAACTTCTTAATTTTCTTTCTTTAAATTATGGCTAATCTATGCTCCCCCAAAATGTTGTTATGAACATTTTTGATAGATAAATGTCTGTCAAATCGAATGCTTCAAACCGGAAGTCGATTTTATTATTCGTTAAAAAGTTACAGCCGTTTTTGTGTCATGAAACAAGATTATGGAATTATTGCAAAAGCGTTATACTCTTTTTACTCTGAATGGTGTGGAAAAGGGTAAGCCTTTAATAAATTAATTTTAAAAAAACTTATTTTTTTTTGTAACAAAATGTTTGTTATCAATTGCATATATTATAATAACATTTTATGTTATAGTAGATTTATTCATGGTTTATTCAACAAAAATTACATTGACTACGAATTTAAAAGATGTATTCCGTTCATTGTACGTAAAAACTTTAAATATGTACTTTGTAGAGAATTTTCTGCTCTACAATTTATTAAGGCGCGTATTCATCTGAGCACGAACGGGAACGAGGCAAGACGAGGCCGAACGATCATACGTATGTGGACGTGTCACCGAGGCGCGGCAAACAGCATTCGGCTGTGCGACGCACGGTCCGAGGCAGTTCGGATGCCATCCGATGGAAGTCGGTACTTCGAAGAAAAATTTGTTCAGATGTGGACGGCATTTGTTCGTTCAGCTTCTGCATGTATGGGATGGATCGGTGCCTCGTTCGTTGCCTCGCCAGACGTCGTACGTTCGCATATTCTACCAAACAAATTTACAAACGAGGCATCCGTTCGGCCTCGCCTTGCCTCGTTCCCGTTCGTGCTCAGATGAATACGCGGCTTAAGGGCGTCACTTTACAGTGAAATTTTACAGTAAAGCCGCGTATTCATCTGAGCACGAAAATATAGAAAATCCGTCGGTCATAAGCGTGCGTGATTTCGGTGTGAGGTGAGGCCGAAGCAGTCAAATAATCAGAAATAAATCATTAAAAATCGTAGATTTGGATGTAAATTACAAATCATAGGTATCCAATTAAATAAAAAATGTAATTGAAATTTAAGTTTACACTGAGTATGTCAAAAACATAATTTTTCTTGAGACTGGAACCTTTTGCATGCGATTTCTCAACCATTATTGCGGTGACTCATATTTTTTATTTTTCTAATAAATACCTCAAATATCAAAGAATAACATATTCGTTTTCCAAATATGTGTTGGGTTGTTATGATATAAAATTTTCTAATCGTTTAGTAAATCTACTGGTAACCTCCATATACGCAATGTATTTTAGCGCGTTTTTGTGTCAACTTTAAATTCAATTATCTTCGTTATTTCAACGGTTACCTATAAATTTTAATTTTTATTCAAATTCTACGACTTGTAATGAATGCTGTATATTAATTCAAGTCATATTTTGGGTTGTCACTACCCATGGATTTACTACCTTAAGTTATAAGTAAAGTAGATTAAACTCATCTTTAAGTTATAAGTAAAGTAGGTTAAACTCATCTTTAAACTCGTTTTTAGGTTATATTCATCTTTAGATAAAACTCATCTTTAAAATAAATTGGTTTTTAAATAATATTTGTCTTTAGATAAAACTTGTTTAAATACACCTCATCTTCTAATAGAAATCGTCTTTACATAAACACGTACACACAAAACACATACACACAAACACGTACACACAAACACGTACACACAAACACGTACACACAAACACGTACACACAAACACAAACACACAAACGCATACACACAAACACATACACACAAACACATACACACAAACACGTACACACAAACACATACATACAAACACGTACACACAAACACATACACACAAACACATACACACAAACACGTACACACAAACACATACACACAAACACATACACACAAACGCACACACCAACACACGCACACACTAATTTTTAACATTAGATTTTAACTGAGATTATTTGCAAGTAACGAAAGGAGTGTATATATTAATTTACGACCTCATTTTGTAAACCATCTTTATTAAGCCCATTTTTTACATTGAGCAATATTGCAGATGCAAGTGCAACTTTTGACAAGTTGCTTCAATATTGCATGAGTGTAATACAGAAATTATAAAATTATTATTTAAATATATCTGTTCGTGTTCATATATAATATAATATTGATTAGAATTTGTTTAGATCCTACCGAACTAAAAAGGAACATTCTCCGACGACAATACCCAATATCAGTGTACATGTTTAATTTAAAATTATTTTGTAAATTGCTGAAAAAGAAAATTGGTTGACAACATTGTAGTGGAAGATTTTTTAACTATTATAGGTGCCACGCACACCAAAGTAACCTGAAGTTGTTACAACAATGTCAAATGAGCACTTCTGCATTTTTGGAACATAAAATACAATACGCAGGAATACGATATTAGTATGTTATTAATTTCATAGATATTAAACACACACTAACGGATGAACCAATAATTACTTTTAGATATCCTAAAATGATTTATTTATGGTAACTTTCTGATTACTTTTAGATATCCTAAAAATGATATATTTATGATAACTTTCGGATAACATAAAAAACGACAAACGAAATCCCAAAGATATCCTAAATATCACTTTTTGTAGTGAAACAGCGATATCGCGTGTAAGATAACGTGATCCAAAAGATATCTTTAGGATTTACTTTGTGCTATGTGGGTAAGAATTGCAAGTAACAAAATGAGTTGATATTAATTTATGACCACATTTTGTAAACTTCTTTATTACAGAAATAAAAACAATAATACAACAAATTATATAATTAAAAATAAAATGATTTTTAGCTATATTTACATCAAATTTAACCACACAGACCATAAAAATTCCTGTTATCGGCTGTAATCATGTAGACTGCGCCATCTCGTGACAGTTACGACAGCTAACGCAAGATCTAGGTTTTAGTTCCTCAGTATTATTTTTATTATTAAAATAATAGAAAAATAATAATATTAAATAAAAAATTAAACAACACAATATTTATTTATTATTGATTGATACATTTGGATAAAAGATTTTTTACAGCTAACTTCTTGTGAATAATTATGGACATTATGAAATTTGTTAACCTGCTGCTACAGCAGCTGATAATAGTCGTTTGGAATTAGTAACTGTCGATATGACAGGAGATGATTGTGTTTGTCGATGAGTAGCTGTTTTTGATACCCGGTTAGCTGGTGGGCTTCTGTGGCCTGCATAAAGTTTGTAGGAGCACCAACAGTCATGTTTACTTGTGGTTGATATGATATTTCGTAAGCAGAATACACGACATGTTTTGTTGATTTTCCACTGGGAGATTTTGCTGACTTTGCACCATCATTTTTATATCTGGATCCTTATTTCCGGGGCCTAATTATGCTTTATTTTAGGTCAGAGAATGTTACTGATCCGATACAATACCAAGAAAACTGAAATTTAAGGATGTAACCTGTTCGACACTGCCAAAAGCCAAAAGGATTTCCCATCCAACAAACAATACATTTTATAACAATATATTACAAATTATTGTCTCAAGTAAAGGTTTATGTTTTCCTATAAAGAAAAATACAGATATTAAGATATATTCTAATGCATTTTCATCATAATAATACAAACCCACACGGTAAATTAATGTCGTATAATTAGTATGCTTTATATATAATGGCAAAATTGTAGTAGATGTAGTAAATATTTAAAATGTAGAAACTTCAATAAGAAACCATTTGTCAAAGTAAATGTTGTCGTGTAAAAATTGTTCGTCCTGCATTTCGCCAAAGTATAAAAAGTTTAAATTATACGCTACTCTCTGTAGTTTCATGTACCACTCACGTTTATAAACAATTTTGTACAGTTTCAAACATATATAAGCCCATTAGGTGCTTCTTCTGGTCTTCTTCCAATTTCTCTGTTCATTATTTCCTTGTATAATATGTACATTCATCAACTTTTATATCATGCGAAGTTTATTATTAAAGTATGAATAATAATATGGATGTTATGAGGTATTATTACTGATAATAATAAGAAACAATAATGTATAAATAAGATGAAATTCTTATACGATGTACTAATATAACGATAACCTAATATTTTTTGACGTATCTAAATCCAGAGTGTTGCCAAAGTAGTTGAGAAAAATAACGTGCAAAATAATCGTATTTACTATAAAATTATCGTACAAATGATAATTTAATTAAATATAGATATTTAAAAATAAATTAATTTTTATATAAGTTATATAGGAAGTAATTCAAATATGAATAAATTGAAATAAATTTGTAAAAATTTCAAAATTAATATATAGTTGGTAACATTGACTTCGCGTGTAATGACATATGTATGTAATACCAACATAAATTTAGTAATTTTATTAGTAACATAGCAAATTAATGTATATTTTAATGAATTATAAGAAACTGAAGACATGGAGAGTAAAATAAGTTTTAAACGGGGTCTTAGAATTTTTTTCTCTTTAAATTGATAAATGTCACATGAAGGTACGATGTGATGTTATTAATGTTTGCAAGTCAGAATAATCCGCTAATGTGAAAAAAATTATAATTTTCACCCAAATAAATGGCAAGTGAATAACCATTTTTTCGATTTTGGACCTAAATGTTGAACGCTCATATCTCGGAAACTAAAAAAGATTTTAAAGTGCGGTTTGGATCATTCTTCGTAGTTTAGTTAGTATAATTTGATACCTAATAATTTAATCAATATTCGTGGTCTCCTATAATAGAAACAGTTGTGTTATTCCCGCCTTCATTTTAATTTCAATGCACTTGTGTTTTATATCGTTAAAAAAAGAAAAAAATTCTTTATAAAGACGAGTCATAGCCAACTATGAGCTCCATATGAAATTTTGAGTTTGGTTTGAATTTCTCAAAATCTGTGAGAGATAAAAATATTTTTGGACTGCTGTGAATTCATCGTTAAAAACTGCCTATAGAACGTGCAAATTAGAAACGTGTACTAATTATAACAAAAAAGTTATAGGTGAAAAAGGAAATTAGTAAAATTTAAATTTTTGGGTATATCTAGTCACCTATGCATTTTTGTGGGAAAACAAAAACATTTATAGATTGGCCCCCTAATGGGGCAACTTTTGTCTAATTTAACCAACTTCTCGAGATCCCCTTGCTTAACCAGTTTCATAGGATATCCCAGTATATATACAGGATGAGTCATCGAAATGCCCGTCGTCGATATCTCCCTTGTCGTTAAAAATACAGCATAAATTTATTAACAGAATTTTTCGTCTACTCAAGGAGCATAACTTAAAATTATTTTCACATATACAGGGTGTTGCATAACGACTTGGCAATAATTGTTCGTCTTTTTTTAAATGAAACACCCTATATATTTTTATATATTTTGAATTGTATTTTATTTACCTATACGAAAATATAAGTTTCATTTTAGTTTTCCGCGGCGTTGCCAAGTTATTCAATTTTTTCTCTAAAAAAACCCGAATACACGTATTGTTTTATAAAGGCGTACTGAAGTTATTTTACTAGTAAAAATTAAGAATTTTTTTTTCTGTACAGCTGTAACTATACTCTTTGTTCTGACATAACTTTTTTTTAATGTTATTATACAGGGTGTTCAATACAGAGAATCAAATTTACTCAATTTCAAATGGCTATAACTCGTCATTTTCAAATGGAACACCCTATATTTTATTATTCTGTTGTGTGTATTTTTGCATCTTCTTATGTTATAAAGAGTGTCCTATGCCTAAAAACATTAATTTAATTAATTTCGAAGTGGCGCCGCGGCTGGCTCGAATAAATTCCAGCCGAGAGGCCCAATTTCCGACCACTTTTTGCAACAATTGTGGCCGTATGTCAGCAATAACGCGCTGAATATTCTGTTCCAAGGCGTCAATCGTCTCGGGCTTATCTGCGTAGATAAGCGACTTCACATAACCCCGCAAGAAATAGTCCAGCGGTGTTACATCGCACGATCTTGGAGACCACGCCACAGATCCACGACGCGAGATAATGCGCTCACCAAAAGTTTCCTGCAATAAAGTGATTGTTTCGTTGGCTGTATGGCATGTAGTGCCGTCTTGTTGGAACCATAGGTCGTCCACATCAACATCCTCCAATTATCTGTCATAAAGTGTATGGGCACAGCTCCAATTGTTGCGCGCGATGGCGGATGGACTCATTCGGGTCTTCTTCGATACTCTGCTCCACAGCAGCAATAGCATCTTCGGTGCGCACTGTACGACGTCTCTGAGGATGCGCATTATTCACTAGAGTAAACGTGGTGGGAAACCGATCCATGGTTGCTCGAATTACCGACTCTGCTGGGCGATTATGTCGACCGAAAATATTGGACGCAGCGCGCAATGCGTCGCGCGAACCGAACCTTTATTTTGGTAATAAATTTGCACGATTTCCAAATGTTGTTCAGGAGTAAGTCTATTCATTATGAAATGGCAAACCAAACTGAGCATAAATCAAGTGACAGCTGTCAAAAAGACCATCTCCGAAAAAAGTAGTGCCAACTTGAAAACCTCACGTTTAAAAAAAACACCCTATATATTATTTATATATATACTGGCGGAAAAAAAATGAAACACTTTGAAATTCGTGAAATTTGGACCATTTTCAAACCGCTATAAATCGGCGTATTTTCAATCGATTTCGATGAATCTTTGTGGGCGAAAAACTTTGAAGTGTCTACTTTAAAGTCATGCCTGCGAATTTTAGCGCAACCCTTCCTCCCCCCTCCAGCACCCCGGTGAAAAATAATAAATTTTAATTTTAAAAATGTTCAACTTTGACGATGTGTATAGAGTTTAAATAAAAAATTTTTTTTTGACTTGATCCATCAAAAGGGTACTAAAATTCACTCAATTCCCTGTGCAGGACTCAAAGAACGAAGTTCCTACGATAATTTGGAACAAAGTTATGAATTTTTTTAAAAAAGGGTATTTTTTTGGTTTTTTGCACATAACTCAGCGACTTTTCAACCAAATTAGACTATTCTTTCAGGAAAAAACCAAATTGTGGGTGTACTTTATGGGGATAATCTCAGATTAGGATGATCTCTTTTCGTACCCTTTAAAACCCGAACAAAAAACAGTTTTTTCGCAAAAAAAAACGTCTAACTTTGGCGATGTGTACCGAGTTGGAAAAAAATTGTCGACTCGATCAACAGAAAAAGGCATTGAAACTTGTTCAATTACCTGTGCTGGGCTCAAAAAACGAAGTTCCTACGACGATTTGGCACAAAGTTATGGGCGTTTGAAAAAAAGTGCATTTAGTGATTTTTGATATCCGTAAATCGTTTAGTGATATCCTTAATTCAGTTAGTGATATCCGTAATTCAGTTAGTGATATCCACAATTGGTCTAGTAATATTCTAAAATTACCTACGAAACAATATAAACTGAATTATGGATATAATTACATATCCGTAATTCAATTTATGATATGTGAAATTGAATTCCAGATATCACAAATTGAATTTAAGATATCTTAAATAGAATTATTGATATCTGAAAATGAATTATTGATATCACTAAATTAATTATTGATATCTCTAAATACATTGTTGATATCACTAAATGAATTATTGATATCATGAATTCGACAAATTTAAGATATCTATAACTTATTTTATGATTTTATTTTTGTTGAAGTTGAAAGTATTTTTGCGAATCAGATTTTTTCTGGATTTTATAGTGTAACACAACAATTAAAGAATTATTGTATTCAGCGACTTTTGTCGGATTTTAACGATCCTCTCATCTTTACTCGTGTTCTACATTAACTTCAGGCCGCTCAAGACCACAGGCCTTTTCTAAACACTGGGTGTTTGAGTATAGTGTACTGTAGCATTATACACTATACATGGTTGTATGTGTACACCCCCCAGTATTCTGGACTGCTTGGAAGTCGTGTAGGAGTTGTAACTTTGGGGAATCATTGTCCGTTTCGCCTCCACTGGACGTTTCGTATAGTTGCCGAGAACCACACAGCGCATGCGCTAGACCACCGCTCCAAATTTGCGAACAGCACCGATGCGAGTTCCCCCCGACACCTCACCGCCGCCAAACAAGCTAAGAATGTTTTAATTAGTATCAATTGGGTTATTATATTGTTTGATATATATTTAGATATTGTTTATGTACTTACGCGATCTCTTCAAGGTTGTCGTAGTGTATTCTCACTGCCGAGAATACTTTACAGTAATTTAGATCACAAATCAGTGTCACTGTTATTGACAACTAAGTTCGGTTGTCTGGATCTTTACCGCTCATGTCACTGTGTGCACGTTGGCACGATCACTTCCGTGGTTAGCTGTTTACAAGCGTGTTTAGGAATACATAATCATTTCCCCGCGCACCGCAACGACCTTACTGTACAGCAACGTCAGCGACTTATTGGCGCATTTGTCACTTTCGCGATTCGTATCCTGGATACCACTGTCACAGAACACCACGCGAACTTTGGATTCACTGTATCAACCCGGATTGATCCAGGTTATTCGAACTATAATACTGATTTAATGTACAATTTATGCAACATATTATCATCACTTATGCGTGTATTATTATATTTACTTTACAATATACCATATTATTCACTATTATTGCTCGTACGTTACTTCTTGCCCCGTTTATCGTCGGTGTCGCATTGCTATCGTTTTGGCAACTCTTGGACTTGGTAGTCGGCTCAAGAGGGTTGTACAACTGTCACTCAGACTGCTTGGCGCCCAAATAAAATTAGGTTACTGGAATTGGTTCGGCGACATCATCAGGAAAGTCACTCCTTCTCCACTGCTAACCGCTAGCCGTGGCATCGCCAAAGTAATGTAAGTGTAGCAGTTATAATTAGTTATGTTTTGAAACTAATAGTTTCTAATAAAAATTATGAATAACCAATAATAAATGTAAAATAAATCAAATTATTTCAATTAAATTTTTATTATAAATATTTAATATATGGACAGAATAATAATAAAAAATCTGCTGTGTCCGCCACAGTACTTCCCCGATTATAAGTTTTAATAACTTACTTTCGTAACGCCGTTAATTTTATGCTTTATTCTGCAAAATTTAAATAAATTTATCATTTTTCCCCAAACTATTTAAGTTGATACCAACTTCGGCATAATTTAAATACCATAAAAAATCTGATACTTATTCACTAAAAACTCACACTCGAAAATTTTAACCCGTCATAATATCTTATAGCCTTATAGAATATAATGCGGAAAGTAAAAACAACTGACCATTGTTTAAATGTTGTTATTGATTCTTCGACTAATATTTTTTTCCAGAAAACTTTAATTTGATAATACACTTGAACAAATTTGATTAATTTTTTGAGAAACAATAATTGATTATCGCATAAATGTCATTTTTTACATTTTTATTAAACTTATCTCCCCGAGAGCTTTAAATTGACACCAAACTCGGTATAATTTGAATAATGTATGATAAAAAAATTGACGATCAGTTAAAGCTTTAATTTGATACCACACACGATAGTATTTTAATAAAAATAAAATAAGATATGTTTATAAAGTTGGTACCACTGGTTGAATAAAAAAATTTGAGTAATTTTTTGAGAAACAATTGAAAATCGTATTAATGTCATTTTTTACATTTTTTAAAAACTTATCTCCCTGAGCGATTCAAATTGACACCAAACTCGGTATAATTTGAATAATTTATTTAAAAAAACAATTGACGATCATTTAAATGTTATTTTTGTTTTTCTACTAGAATTATTTTCCCAAGACCTTTAATTTGATACCACACACGATAGTATTTTGATAAAAATAAAAAAGTTTTGTTTATAAAGTTGGTACCACTGGTTGAATAAAGCTCATTAACGAACTTGAAGTCAGATTTTGGCTCAAGATCTTAAATATAAAATTTCAGTCCAAAATTCCAACGCGTTTTTAAGTTATCCAACATCCAGACAGACTAACAGACTAACAGACCGACAGACCGACAGACCGACTTTTTTTAAAATTATGTTTTTTGGGTTCAGTAGGGTCTGAAACGTGAAGATTCACCAAAATCTCGAACTGTCAAAAAATCACGATTACAATACTTCCCTCTATTACATAGATCGGGGAAGTAAAAACAGATAAAATTTGTTCGCCTTACGCTTGAATGTTGTTTTGCCGAGAGCCGCAGAACGCTAGTCGCGTGTTGTTGAATGTTTTTTCTATTCTATTTTCTATTCTGTTACCTACTTTATTTAAATATGTATGTATTTTTTGTGGACGTACTAAATATACCATAAACGTATCTCCTGTGCGTTAGAGAAAACAAAATTTTAAAAATATTATCTGCTGTTTTTACGATTATAGCGTTTTTTCTCGATTCACAAAAAAATTATTTATTTAAGTAATGAAATAAAGTTCTATTGTTTAATTGATTTTATGCGTAAAAAATTGAATTTAGAACGTTTTATTAAAATTATGATACAAAGTATTTAAAGGCGTTTAAAGCATTTGACCTTGAAAAAAAAAAAATTGCCTGCGGCGCTTTTTTGCCTCACATAACTTAGGAGTCACGCACCACCACTGGTGTTGTATAAAATTAATAGTTAAAGGTTTTTATTTGGTCCACAAAATTAAATAATCTATATTACTATGTGAAATGTACTTAAGTATGATGTTTTCCTGTTGCGAATATACATATAGAATCATAATAGACTATAAATTCCAAGCTCAATACACAAATAATGAAAACATAATAAATACATATACCTATCTAAAATGAATTTTTACCATTTCGTTTACCATTGATGAATTTTTATTTGTTTTTAAGTACATTATAGAGACCAACCAACATATCTCAAGTAAACGAATACAAAACTATACTAGCAAAAAATCTAAGGAAATTTGTGAATAACGAAAACGATTTCCAAACAGAAAATGTACAAACAATTTACGATAACTTAGAAGAATGTTTCTTAATTTCAGCAGCCGAAATCACAGCTAAATCAAAGAAGAAAATAAACAAATTTAATGAAGACACAATAAAACTAATAAAGACAAGGAATACTCTAGAGAGACTAAAAAATAAAACTATAACCCAAAAAATTTAACTAAGCGAAACACGAAAACTTGTTAGGAAATATATACGACGAGACATAAACTTAAGAGAAGAAGAACTAATTAATAACCTACCAACAAATCATTACTTAACAAAAAAGTTTATGAATGAACTCTCCACGGGAACTCAATGGATACCCAAACTAAAAGAAAAGGGTTCTATGACATATTAGCGAGAAAACATTTTAAAAGTCGCCACAACCTTTTACGAAAACTTATATTCCTTAGAAGCAACCCAAACAGCATTACCAATACCAACTACATCAGCTACAAGCCAAAAACACCCCACAGAAGTTTTAGAATTTCTTACTGAAGAAATAGAAGCAGCAATCACGAGCCTGAAAGCAAACAAATGTCCAGGGGAAGATAATATTTACAATGAACGTCTAACAGCTGCAAAAGAAGATCTTCTCGTTCCTCTCCAAAAACTGTACAACAAAATCCTAAATACGGAAGAAATACCACAACAATGGAGGAAAACACAAATAATTTTAATATATAAAAAGGGTGACAGGACAGATGTAGCTAACTACAGACCAATAAGTTTAATACCTAATATCTATAAAATCTTTGCAAAACTAATTCAACGCAGAATCAAAACAAATCTAGAAGAATATCAGCCAGAAGAGCAGGCCGGATTTCGCAGTAAAAGATCCACAATTACCAATCTTCATATCGTGAACCAAGTGATAGAAAAAACTAACGAATATAAAATCCCTCTATATCTAGCATTCATAGATTTTCAGAAAGCTTTTGACTCAATACTCCATGAAGAAATTTGGAAAGCACTAAAAGAAGCAAATGTAGACGAAAAATATATAAGGATCATCCAAAACATTTATAAAAACAACACAGGTCAAATCAAATTGGATCAACTAGGAAATCCGTTTAAAATAGATAAAGGGGTTAAGCAAGGAGACCCTCTATCCCCCGACCTATTCAACTGCGCCCTACAGTACGCAATGAAAAACATGCAGTGGGAAGGTAAAGGACTAAATATTAATGGAAGAAAGCTTTCAAATCTCAGATTCGCCGATGACATAGTTATTTTCGCTAACAGTCCTCTACAGCTTCAAGAACAATTAACCGACCTCAACAATGAATGTAAAAAAGTGGGATTAAATATCAATTACGACAAAACAAGAATAATGACAAACTCTGAAAAAGTACCAATATCGATAGAAGATAAAAACATAAACTACATAGATGAATACATCTACTTAGGGCAAATGATATCATTTCAAAGTCGACTCAACAAAGAAATAAACATACGCATATCGAACGCCTGGAAAAAATACTGGACACTAAAAAGAATTTTCAAAGACAAAAAAACACCTATACATACTAAAAGGAAATTTTTTGAAAGTTGTATAAGCCCCATACTCACTTATGGAAGTCAAACATGGGCCATGATGAAAAAAGACATTAGCAAACTAAAAGTACAACAAAATCGAATGATGAGAAGTATGCTAGGAAAAACATGGAAAGATAAAATCCCTACCAGCGACCTATACCTAATCACAAAGATTGCAGACGTTACTTAAGGCGCTACACTTGTTGACTGCAATATTGCTGCAATTTGTATAATACATTGTTGCGACAACAATTAGAGAAAATAGGAATTAATTTTTGCTTTTTAATATTTCAAATCGTGGCATTATTAATGCATCTTAATTAGTTTTGTTTGAAATAATCGATTCCTTGCATTGATCGTAAGAGTGGAATGGAAAGTTTTTTTGTCAAAAAAATTACACAACTAGTTAAAAAAATTGTGAAAAATTGGCAAAATAGACTGTTTTTATTAATTTATTACCAAAAAACTATTAAGTATTTGAAAAATATAGCTTCATAGCACTCTAGAGTCATCTTCTAACTAACCATATATAAAATATGAACAGTGTAGGTGTTATAGCAGGGGCACAATTTGAAATATAGCGAGGTCACTTTTTCAATATATTTTTGTCACAAGTGTACCGCCTTAAACTATTAAATATACTCAGGATGGTGCAGAGAATCCACGGATTGGATACTCTTAGGAAACAAACGAAGAAAAGGTCGACAAAAAATTAGATGGTCTAATGATTTAAAAATATTTGCAGGTAATTCATGGGCAACATTAGCAAGGAACCTAAATTCATGGAAGCAATTGGGGGAGTCCTTCGTCCAATAGGGGCAACCGTTCAAATAATCTACATTTTCACTATAATAACAAACTAAAATATTATATTGATACTTCATATTCTTATTGTATATACAATTTATATTTATGTAAATTAATGGTAATAAAGGAATAATAATAATAATAATAATAACATTATAGAGTATAGGTATTTTGCGCAGTTCAAATTGTACAATTATCTACAAGTAGGTACTTGTAATTATTTTACGCAGAAAAAGTAACTAAAATGTGAGTTTTGTAAATTAGGTGACATTTTAAATTATTTAAAATTAATAGCTCTTTTACTTTAATAAAAATTTTCAAGTCTTGTCGACACTCAAGACCAAAACGAGATTTACATAAAGTCTTGTCTTATCAAGACCAAGACGAGATCCAAGTTGTCGCGACCAACTTAAGACCAAGACAAGACCAATGTCAAGTCTCGTCTTTTCTCGCCTTGTGGCAACACTAACTATACAGTGAATAGTATTTTACATCCACTATAGTCACCTATTTTCGCTATTCAACGTAAACTTATGAGTCTCATTGAAATTATCGTAAAAACAAGGTAAGTTGATAAGCACCAAATGTATTTCTTATTGCAAAAAATAGCACAAAATGAGCACAAAATTATAGTGTAACAAAACATTTAACACCCGGGACTAGCCGGGAATTTGGAGTCCAAATTTATTATCTGTAAGAAACAAGTAAACTTGATGAGCACAGAATTTGTTTACTACAGCAAAAAATAGCACAAAATTATAGCATAATAAAATAGTTAATATTTTACATTCGGGACAAGGCGTGAACCTGGAGTCCCAGTGAAAAATAGAGAATATAACAAAAACGAGCATAGCATAAAATTTGTGGAATGTAGCAAAAAATAGCACAAAATTAGCAAAAAATTATAGACATACCTAAAATGTATATTTTTTCATTCGGGACAAAGCGTGAACCTGGAGTCCCAAGTAATAAATAGCGAATATAACAAAAACGAGCATAGCACAAAATTTGTGAAAAATTGCACAAAATTAGCAAAAAACTATAGACATACCAAAAATTTATATATTTTCATTCGGGACTAGGCGTGAACCTGGAATCCCAAGTGAAAAAATAGAGAATATAACAAAAACGAGTATAGCACAAAATTTGTGGAATATTGCAAAAAATAGCACAAAATTAGCAAAAAATTATAGAATTATTATTATATTGTAATAGGTACTTGTGCGTTAATATGCTTTAATTTCACAATTAAACTGTTATATTTTTCAATTTGATCCCTCCTCCTCTATATTTACGTCTGTATCCGTTCCATTTTGTGTAATTTGGACGGTTTTTAAAGTTTTAAAACTAATTTAAACAAATTTAATTACTAGAGTTCATGCCAAATAGAAATGAACGGGCCAATGCTATTTCTTTGTACGCTGCTGGTGTGAGACAGAATATGCGCGAGGAATGATTGACATTCCCATTTCTATAACCCCCTAAAATGATTGACATTCCCATTTCTATAACCCCCTAAAATGGGATACAGCACTAAAAAAGGATTCTCCTGCAGTTAATGTTCCTTCTTACATAAATTTTAACAAAATAAATTCGATTAAACCTTTCACCAACAAATCCAAAATGGGTATAATACAGACATGAAAAATTTGCAAAAATCGACATTTTTTCAATTATTTTCAGAAAAATCAACTTTACGAAGAAATTTCTAAGTACCTCCTTGTACAGAAAAAAAATTCTCTATCGAATGAGCCGTGTAACGCTGAAATCGGATGAAAAATAAAGATTTTGCCATTCTTCACGTCTGCCATCTTTGTGACGTCACCAAATCTGTCTGCATTAGAAAATGGAATTAAACCATGGAAATTAATTATATATAGGTAGTTTGTGACCGAACAAGACCACTTCCGCAATTTTGGTATGAAACCTACCACGGAATGCCCTATGCTCCCGTACTAATATTTTTCAATATAAAAATATTATTATTGGTCTAACCGTCTAACGGCTCATCCTATCAAAAAAACTGTAACAATATTTTGTTATACTCCTAGATAATATTACGAGGAACATTTTTTGTGCCAAAAATATTTTTAAATATAATACACAGTTTTCAATATAAAGCAAAAAACTGTTTTCTGTTGACTGTTCCCCAACCCCCTACTTTCCCCTATGGGGGGATATGAGTTGTGTCCCGACGGTTTTTGACAAAGGTCATTATGTAGATAGTCTGTGCAAAATTTCATGCTGGTATCAAAATATGAACTATCAAATGACTAACAGAACGCACTATCAGTAAGAGTGCACTTTTTATTTTAAAATAAAAACACGTATTTTTGAGAGAGTTGTGATTTTTTTATTAGATTGTAAAGAAGACATGTTCCGATTAAGTATGGAATAAAATATCCGTCAAATGGTCCCCACGGCTCTGATGACAGGCCATTACTCTTTTCATGAAATTTTCCATGACTTTTTTTCTGTGGCGGCACTTCTAAAATTATTTCAAAATTTCCCGTCACCAGTAAAGTAACAGTATTAAGCGGTCGTGTCCGCCAACTCCCATTGCTTACAATATTACAATACGAATGTGGATTGTGTTGTATAACGTTAACTCTTTATTAAATATACTACTATTATTAGTTTATTGTTTATTACTAACAGGTATATAAAAATCCCTTCTTCTTCTTGTGTTATAGTATAGTCATGAAAATCTTAGTTTTTTAATTTTTTTTTAGATTATAAATAATCTGGCCCTTCGTTATTACTTATTTAGTGTATAGAAACTAATATAACACTGAATTATAACATTTTTCAAATTTCAAGCCATTTTAATGAATTTAACGTAACATCTATACTAGTATTAGTAGTTAGTATACCGGGTTTGCCAAAAAACTGGCTCATCCCCAAAAAGTAATTTATTTTAAAAGCAATTACATTCATTTTATAGATTTAAAATTATGAAGTGTGAAGCACGCAAAAAAACAAATTATGTTAATAATTAGATTCTTTATTCAAATATCTAAGTTAACATGGATGTTACGTATGATAAAAAATATAAAATAAAACAAACGAATTCACTTACACACAAGCTTTAAACTAAATTTTCAAAATGTCCGCCATTTTCTTGAATGCAAAGATTAACTCTTCTAATTATTGTACCTCGCATAACATTCTGTAACATTTGCGGTGTAATGCTACGAATGGCTTGATATACTCGGTTCCTTAAATTTTCTATTGTTGGTGGCGTTGTGTATACTACATTTTTAAGGCGGTTGACTTCTAGTTGACAAAATACCGAAAAACAGTGCTTAGTTTTCCTATTAAAATTCACTTAAAACTTAAATTTTTAAATAAACAAAAATATTGCCGAATAGCTGAAACTTGCCTACAACTTGCTCTAATGCCAGATTTTTAATTGTTATCCTCAGTTTTTTTTTATTTTTTGGTTAAAGTAGGGCTAAATTGCACCTGCTATAACTCGCGTATATCTCTAAGTTTTAAAAAAACATCATTAGACGAAAGAGCAGTGAATCTTTATCTTTCAAAAAGTTATAAGTTTTTACTAATTATGTTAATATTTATTGCAATTTTAATAGGAAAACTAAACCTATGTTTTCTTCAAAAACCCGCATTTTTACGCATCGGCTACTATTGCCATCTACACGGAACTAACTTAGCTCCACCCGTGTACAGTAACAGACAAAATGTGAAAACACTTTTGTCGTCTTGTCTTGCATATTATATTTCTATTTATTTCGTCATTCAGTGAATTTATTTCTCGAATCGCGTAAAAATGGCTAAAAGAAACAGTAAAAAGGCGGATTATTATATAATTTATTTTAAAAGTACCTCATTCTTATTATGTATTGCTAAAATTCCCGGAATGAACAACAATGAAAAGTTTTATAAGCTTAGTCGACACTGAGTAGTTTTTGATTGTTCACAACAATGTGATTGTGATAAATTGTTGGCCTATTCTGAACCTAATATTTTCCAAGTATTTAATTTTATCATTTAAATAGTTATAGGCATTTAAAAATATAACAGTAATTTTTTATAAAAGTTACAAATAGGTCTAAATTAAAGAAACAAACTACATTAGAATTTAATTTTTATTTTATTTTTCTTGGGGCTTTATGTTTACGAGTATATAGGTATACCTAATAATAAATGTTGAGATGAACGAAATTTTAAATAAAACTTGGTTATTATTTTAACAACTTGTTTTTACTTTAAAGTATTATCTTTGAATAAATAATTTACTACAAGAACGGCAACGTAAGCAATAGAATACGTCACACGAAAAATGTTCTAACAACGGCAGTGCCACCTGGCACTCGGTACATGAATTGTTTGTTCTCGGTTTGTTGTAATCAAATTAAAAACAAAACTGTAGTGGCACTATCATTATAATGTAAGAAAGTAATTAATTTACATCGGAATTTATAAATCTCACAAACCTGTCTGCACCTTATTTTTCATATCTCTTTATAGTTAAAAAGTAAATAAAAATCAATATTTGATATTTCTTAAAAATTAAAATATATCGTCCACAGTTATATTATGCCTTCATCATACCAAAATTATTTCTCCAAAAATAATATTTATGAATAAAGAATAAAACAGGTTACCTATTTAATTTATCACCATGATAATTTAATAATAAATTATTATATTATTACCTCCCGCTTTTTATTCTATTATAGTCTAAGGTCTATTCTGTAAAGGATTACCAAAGCGGTGGATTATTTTTCGAGTCGCTAGCCGAGAAAATAATCAAATTCCATATTTTAGATAGTTATAAAAAACTTTAAGAGAGAAACCGATGGCAGAATGCGTTTGAATTTCATACATACATCAATTTTGATATTTTTGCTCTACGGCATTAAGTTTAATTTGATGTCAAAGCCCACACTTGTTCATTAATTAGCTATTAATTAGATTGAAGAAAGATAAGACAGTCTTAGTAGATTTTACAAAATTCCTCTTCATATTCCCTTATCTAAATTTACAAAATTCATGTTTTTTCTACATGACAGAGTAAAAATATTAGTGACAATTTTTTATTATTGTTATAGAAACATCTTGGTTTACTTAAAGTGACGAAACTAGTAAAATTTATTCATCATAAATTATATAAAGTGCCAATTCATTTCTTAGATTTGTAGAGATCTCATTCACATATGGAATGCCGTTTTACTTTTTATTAAAGCAGTTTTCTGTATTTAATATTAGTAAAAACCAGCCAAAATATATAACAGTGCTTTAAAAATTCCTAAAGATGCAAATCTCATTTTATCAACATACAACTTTTAGTAAATACAAATTATACTTTGAAACTTTTACAAGATATCATATAAATACAGAAAGAAATTGTAAATAGAATTATACAATAACATTTGTAAACTTTTAAGTATAGTGTCAAATATCCAACATTTAAAATCCAAATTTGTTCAAAGTATTAGTTTTTATGCTTTACATTAAATGTAATATTAAAATATGAAACTTGCAATTGTTGTGAATCATTTAAAGTTTGTGTTCGGATATAACACTTAAATATTTTGAAATTAAGTAATATGCAATGCAATATTTAAAACCAGATTTATTATGTGAGTTGAATATTCGTGAATAAAGAAACACTATAAAAGCTGAAATCAATATAATATAACATAAATAAAATTAAAGTTGGAAATTTTAAACTGTATAAAATGTTAGTTGAAAATATTATACCTACATTATAAAATGGAAATTTGAAACTGAATAATATGCAAGTTGAAGATATTCAACTCACATAATATGTAAGTTGAAAATTTTAAACCTTCATAATATGTAAGTTGAAATTTTCTGACTCTCATAATATGTAAGTTGAAATTTTCTGACTCTCATAATATGTAAGTTGAAATTTTCTGACTCTCATAATATGTAAGTTGAAATTTTCTGACTCTCATAATATGTAAGTTGAAATTTTCTGACTCTCATAAAATTATCTAATGTCAGTTTAGTAGTCTGGGAAATAAAAATTATTTCGCCATTCAAATGATAGATGGCAGAGCAGTTGCTAGACAGGATTGGCTTTAGGACAATATGTCTAACATCAAACTGGTTAATGGATTTGTTCGGAAATTTACTCTGCCATATGGCTCATGCCACATGGCTAAGTTCGGCCCTGCACAGTATCCCCACCAACGATTATTTACATCTCGTATATCCCCACTACTCAAACCACGTGGTTTTGACATTAGATAATTTTATGTGAGTCTAAAATTTTCAACTTGCATTTTATGCAGGTTTAGAATTTTCAACTTACATATTATGAGAGTTTCAAATGTTCAACTTACATTTTTTGTAAAGTAACAAGATTATGTTCCATTTCTAAATGTTGTGTGGGCAAATATATTTAAATAGTTCTGAATTTAATTTGTGTTTGTTACCATTACACTTCATTTTAACAAAACTTGTAATGTACCTATTCGTATTTTATATAATATGACATTTGAATAAATGACTCTTGAAAATATTTAACTCATATTATTTTGTTCCTACAAAAATTTGGATGTTACACAAACATATATAGGTACTCGTATTTTATTTACTTGTACTACATATTACATTACATATTGTGATATGTCTAATATTGCAATACCAATATTTTTAAATATTATTTCTCCACATATAAATTTTATACTATAGTAGAACTGAATATGTATTATATGATATGTACGGAAAAGTAAAATAAATTTTTTTTGAGGTTTACATTTTGGATTTAAGTTCATTTCAATATTCAATTGACATAGGTAGTGAAGTATCATAATTTTCTTCAACATTCGTGCTAAAAATTACAATGTACAAATACAGAATGCCTGCAACCACATACTATCATATTTTGTAAGTCTAAAGTTTGAACTTAAATTTTATTTAATATCAAAATTGTGCGAGTAGATTAAATATTACAGACATAAATTATACAATGTCATATATTAAATTAAAATATGTTAGATGAGGAATTTTAAATTAAACAGTTGTTGAGACTTTTCATATGCAAAAAAACGTGTGAAGTAATTTCCAACCTGTAAAATTTGGTATTTAACTTTTAAAGTATCATAAACTTATATTTGAAATATTTTGAATATCATATTTATAAAGTAAAGAATTATTTTCAAGTATCAAAATTTTCTAACTGTCACTTTATAAGTATGCATGAGCTCGTATAGAAATATTGTACATGCATATTATACTGAGTACAAAGTAACAGTGTAAATTTGATTTAAGAATAAAAAAATTTCTATTCGAGTTTCAAACAGCATTATTTGACATACCATTTAATCTATGTTGAATATTGCAAGAAAGAGAGAAGTATACTTTCCCTATCAGAATATGCTGTTGTCTATCCTTGTTCCTTTTATATTTTACTGATATATAAATATTATTATGTTACATATTTAGTAATGTTAGTTATATGCAACCCAAATAAAAGAGTGTTATAAACTTTAACTCACAAAACAGTATTGATATACGAAGTTGTTTCGAAATATTACACTTACATTTACAATACAGTTTAAAAACGTATTTACAAAAATTTCAACCCTAATATTGTAAAAGTAGTGTATTTTTGTATTGAGATAATATTTGACATGACAAAAATAACCATAGTCACTTGAATTACATAGTTTTGCAAAAAAATATTTGTATGTTAACAAATGTTGGTAATATGCAAGTGTAGTTGATTGCTTTAATAAAAAGTAAAACGGCATTCCATATTCACATCAAAATTATTTAGAGGCAGAGAAAAATATTTAGTATCGTCAATTTAGATAAGTCTATTTACAGAAAATGTTTATGATCTAGTTGTTGGGAAGAAATTAATTGTAGAAAATAAAATATTTTTATTTTTAATTTCATTGTTTTTAAAAGGCTTTGAGATTTATATTTACAACAAGCAAACAAATTATTTTATTTAGGTATTGTATAACAACAAAAATTCCTGTCTGCATTTCGTATCAGACGCAAACAAGAGAAAGCATGCTTCTCTTTCATTACTACACTCTCTCTCTCCTTCAGTAATAATTTCTCGAATTCCCGCTAGGGGCAGCATAGGACGGTTAAAAATTTCTGTATACTTTATATACATTGCGTTGCCGTTCTTGTAGTAAATTATTTATTCATAGGTATTATATTATAATTTTTCTGTGTGTATATTATATCTCGATAAATTTTATCGAAATATAATAATAATCTACCTGTAAACAAGATCTCCACTAATGATATACATATTTTATTTAGGTAGGTACTATTTTCATAATAATGCTTTTTACTCGAATTGTTTTATATTTTTATTTATTTTTAAGCGTACAAATTATTACATTATTGCTATTCATTGATTTGTTTAAAAATCTGCTATCGCCGTCGCCACCAAACTTCCCCGACTATAAGTTTTAATAACTAGCTTTCGTAAAGCCTCTTATTATATATTAGGTATGTACTATACTACATTCAGCAAAATTTAATTAAATTTTTCTTTTCCCCCGAAATACTTAAGATGATACCAAATTCGGCACTACCTATTTATTTGAATAACTTATGAAAAATAATTGACCATTGTTTCAATGTTATTTTTGATTCTTCGACTAGAATTAATTTGAATAATTTTTGGAGAAACAATTGAAAATCGCATAAAAAAATCTTTTCATTTCTAATAAAATTATCTCCCTGAGAGCTTTAAATGGACACCAAACATGGAATAATTTGAATAATTTATTTAAAAAAAAAAATTATTGACGATCGTTTAAATGTTATTTTTATTCTTAATTTGATACCGGTTTATAAAGTTGATACCACTGGTTGAGTAAAGCTCACTAACGAACTGTCAAAAATCACGATTACAATACTTCCCCCTATTATATAAGTCGAGGAAGTAAAATTCTATCTCGAAACAGATTACCTACTGTTGAAACTCCCACCCGATTGTTTGACTGTGCGTCACAGAACACTACAATAATTTCTTTCCAGACTGTACTAACAACTCAACTAGCTCTAAAATTGAAGTGGGGATACTCTCACAGACACGCCTCATCGCTACCTCTGCCCACACGCTATCGCCCCTCATCATAAAAATTTTGACTAGGCAACCGTCTTAAAGTATGAAAATATATAAAAAAAAGTTAATTCAGGAAGAATCGAATTATTAAATTTTGTTTTTTACGTGGTTCATAATTTTAAAAATGCATTTATTAACATGGTTGAATTCAAAATATTGCGTAGAATCCAAATTTTGAAAAATATACAGGTATTCTATTTAAAATAAGAAAGTATAATATATTCACTCTGTATGTAGTTTACTGTGTTTTTTGATGTACTTTCTAAATCTATAAAATGAATGTAGGTAATTGCTTTAAAAATAAATTACTTTTTGGGGGTGAGCCAGTGTTTTGGAACATCCGGTATACTGAATTTTAATATTATTCTCATTGCTTTATTCCGGAGTAATTGCTAATAGACGAGGCGCTGGAAGTAGTTGAGTATGCAAAATATGAGGACCGCAAAATTTTGACTACAACTTTTGAACGCGTCAAGATATCGACTTCCGGATTGAAGCATTCGATTCCCCGCACTTGTTTCTATTAGAAACATATTTCATTAATTAAAGAAGTATTTGGTTAGTCCAAAAGTAAAGATTTTCTTTGCAGAAAATATAGAATCTTTTGTAATTTATAAAAAAAGTTATGTTTAATTATCTGCAACTTTAAAACGCATTTTGATATCGACTTCCGGTTTCAAGCATTCGATTCGCCGAATATTTTTCTATCAGTTACATATTTATTTATTTTAATGGGCCTTATTGTTTTAGTCTGAATTTACAGATTTTCTCTGAAAGAGCTCATATAGAAATGTAAAAAGAATATTATCTCATATTATTGAGAAAAAAACACATAAACAACATAAATATTGGTTAATATAGTTAAGATATTAAATTTTATTTTATTATTATTAGAAATACGGGCTATTTGCGTTTTTCTTAGTGACTAATGCGCCGCGATAATCTATAAAAACAGCGTATTTGGATCAATTGACAGCGAAAGGGGGGGACCAGACTAGCAGGTGGCAAGATGTATTTTTATGTTCCTTAGGGTCACAAGTATACATATCAGTCAAAATTTTGCGGTCCTCATATTTTGCATACTCAACTACTTCCAGCGCCTGGTCTAAAGGGCCACGGGAAGATTTTTTCATGAGGGGGAGGGGGATCTCAACATTTTGACTATAATAATAATAATGTTATTTAGAATATTTTTTTAAATATTTATGTACCTAATTTTATATACCTTTCTTTTATTCTGAACCAAATTTGTTTATTGGAATTTCTTAGTTGGAATACCAGGTACTAAAAGATCTTTCCTCGGAAGAAGCTGATACTAGCAGTTAGCAATAAATAATAAAGAATATAAAATAGGGCTGAATTCTGTCAGGGCGGGCTTAAACCCTCTCCGCCACCACGTCGCGGCCAACGGTAATTGCATTTTCCTTATACAATTATACATGTCACCAATTTATGAAAATATAACAATGCTATCTTATAGATAGAGCTTTCCATTGATATGGTTAGATTTGAAGTATAAACGATCGTAGTCGTTGTTTTTCAATAAAATTGATTCTTTTTTGTACATGGGTATGAAACTTGCAATTGCGTTTTATTCAAAACTAACATGTCTTAATCCCGCGGTCTTCATACGAAATCCTAACTATTTTCTTAACTATATACTAAATCAAATTTTCAATGATTACTCTTAAGAGCCCAGTAATTATAGGATTTAACCTTGCACTAAATAGTGTGAACCTGAAAATTTGCACTTGTTCTATTTGATGTCCTGAACAACATACTAAAAGTTTAAGAGGTATTTTTTGGGGGTTGCGTACGTTTTTCTTGTATATCTCATAAATGGTAGTAACTTTACGAGAAAAACTGTTAGGTTTGAAATTGTAGAAAAAAATTATCTATAAAAATATTGTTTTCAATTATCATGTAAGTGTTATAGTTTTCTGGAAAATCGTAAAAACATATTTTGAAAATAAGTATTTATTCTAATCAAGTATGTAGAGGTCTGACGCCATAAAACAAAATGTACTATATTTAGAAGTTACATGTCTGGATTCCCTTCAAAGTACTCTCCTCCCCAACGCACACACTTATCCCAACGGTGTTTCCACTTGTTGAAACAGTCCTGTAACGCTTCTTTTGTAATGTCCTTCAGCTCCTTCGTCGCATTTGTCTTAATCTCGGGAATCGTCTCAAATTTTCATCCTTTCAATTGTCTATTGAGTTTGAGGAACAAGAAAAAATCACAAGGAGCAAAGTGTTTGGTCAAATACTCACGAGCTCTGTGGGCTGGAGCGTTGTCTTAATGAAAAAACCTGTCGCCACTCTTCCACATTCCTGGCCTTTTGCGACGGATGGCGTCCCTCAGATGTTTCAGAACTTCAATGTAGATGCTTTGGGGGAGGTACTCGTGGTGAACAACACCCTTATCATCAAAGAAAACTGTCATCATCACCTTGACGAGAGACGTTTCACCCACAACTGATACGATTGGACCTTCGTTTCATTGTCATAACCGTAAACCCATGATTCATCACCCGTTATAATCCTTGACATGAAGTTTTCATCTTCTTCTGAAAGATCAAGCAGTTCCTGACACGATTGGCTTTTTGGTCGTCCGTCATCATGCGTCCAACAAATTTCACAGCAACTGATATCCCACACTTTTCAGCAAGCTCCCTGATGGTCATACGTCGATTTTCCCGCACCAGGGTGTTGATTTTGTCGACGTGTGCGGTGTGAGTCGTCAGTTGACGTGAAAGGACGTCCAAGACGCTTACCATCTTCAATCTATTGTTAACCACCCTTAAAACAAACTTTAAACATGCCGTACGCTTGATAGCAACATCACTGTAAGCCGTATTGAGCATAGCAAATGTTTGAGTCGCAGATATTCCAAGTTAAACACAAAATTTCAAAGCAAGTCGTTGCACCTTCGGGTCATTCCTTCTGGAATCCGACAAACGAAAAAATCACACTTCACTAAAAACCGTGTAGCTAATCAACAAATTTATGAAGATATCTGCAATCTATACAAACTTAGCGACACCATTCCCTAAGAACTAGCTGAAGCCGCGCAATTCAAACAGTCCGCGTATTTTAGAACATAAAATGCACATCATTTTATAACGAACAAAGATTTCGATTTCCGGTTTGCAGAATTTCTAAATTTTATGTTTAATGAACTGTAACTTCTAAACGGATAAAAATATTGCCTTCCGGTTCCCAAAATTAGTTTATTTTAGACATTTTTCTATAAGAACATTATTTTAAATATTTTGGAAGCTCTTTCTTGAATCCAAAATTTGAAGATTTTCTACGACAAAAATATAGAAATATAGTATATTACATTACAAGTCATGAAAATGTTTCATTGCAGACGAGGAGGCGTTTGAAGAATGCGAGGATGCGCAGCGTCCGAGCATTTCTTCAAAGCCTCCGAGTCAAGCAAAGACATTTTTATGACGCGTGATGTATTCTATTTTTTTTAAATCGGCAATTAAGCTTAAAATTATAAAAAAAATTAGGTTTGCATAAATCATCAGAGCTGTGACAAATCATCAGAGCTGTCACAAATTTTAGAAAAAGTTGTCATGACAAGTAAACAAAGTTGAAAGTAAAAATGACTAGGCATGAAAATAAAATTTTCATGCCTAGTCATGAAAATCTTACTTTCATGCCGCAAATTAGTCTGGAAATGACGATTTTCATGCCGATTTTGAAAAAATGATATTTTCCTTTTAAATTTTTCGTTTAAATCTACTGTAAATTATTAACGGATTGAAATATCGAATTCCGGTTTAAAACACTCGATTTCCTGAAAATTTTTCTATCAGAAACATATTTCATTAATCCAGAAAAATATAGAATTTTTTATAATTAGCAAAAAATTGTGTTTAATTTAAATATGGATTTCTTGTTTCAAGCATTCGATTCCTTGTACATTTTTCTATTAGCTACATATTTATTTACCATAATCGGCATTATTATTTTAGTCGGAATTCAAAGATTTTTTGCAAGATAGTGCAAAATTAAATTAAAAATTCTTTTGGAGAAAATCTGCACCTTAATTACATAAATATAAATAAAACACAATTTAATAAATTGACTGCATTCCAGCATTGTTTTTTATTTATAATAATCCTTCAGTCAAGAAGCTTCCAATATTGGATAAAAATAAACGTATCTAATTTATTTTGTTCTAGTCATCGAATGCTTCAAATTGAAGTTAATATCCTTGTGCGTTATAAAATAACGTCCATTTTTCGAAATCCTTGATTAAAATAAATTCATATTATCAAAATATGTTCCGACGATTTTTTGGAAAATCTTAACATTTGCATGAAAATTGAAAGAAATCTTTTATAGAGAATTTTTTCTCTACAATTTCGTACCTATCAGTTTTTCTGGTAATTTTCCCATTTACGAGATATACAAGAAAAACGTATGCAACCCTAAAACAAGGAACACAGAGGGCGGAGCGTCAGGGACTTTTAGTATATTGTTCAGGATATCAAATAGAACAAGTGTACAAATATTCAACTAATTAGTGCAAGGTTTAGCCGTTATCTAAAATGACTGGGCTATAAATACACTGGCACTGCCGAGCAAAATTTTGTCAATTTGTAATTATTATGTTGTATTTTGGAATTTTCTGTTTCAAGCTTATATTTGTAATTTGTTATTAATAATTATTTGTTTTCCGAGCAATATCATCTGTTTATTTTTAAATCCTTTATATTAACTTCATCGTCGTGCGTACGTACGGCAAAAGTAAAAAATGACCTACTTCCCGTGATCCTATCAAGCTGAAATTTTGCAAATAGACTTTTGTCACCTAACAATGCACTTTGGCACAAGAAAAAATCTGATGTGACCAGCACAAGACCTCCCGCCATACCCCAAACCCATTTCCCCATATCCAATCAATCTGAAATTTGGTACATAGACTCGTTGTGACCAAAAATTTACTTTGGCACAAGAAAAAATCTGATGTGGCCAGCACAAGACCTCCCACCATACCCATTTCCCCATATCCAATCAATCTGAAATTTGGTTACATAGACTCGTTGTGACCAAACATTTACTTTGACACAAGAAAAAATCTGATGTGGTCAGCACAAGACCTCCCGCCATACCCATTTTCCCATATCCAATCAATCTGAAATTTGGTACATAGATTCGTTGTGACTTTAGCACAAGAAAAAATCTGATGTGGTCAGCACAAGACTTCCCGCCATACTCATTTCCCCATATCCAATCAATCTGAAATTTGGTACATAGATTCGTTGTGACCAAACAATTACTTTGGCACAAGAAAAACTCTGATGTGGCCACCACAAGACCTCCCGCCATACCCTACGCTTTTTAACTCTGAAATTTGGTACATAGGCTCGTTGTGACCAAACATTTACTTTGGCACAAGAAAAAATCTGATTTGGCCAGCACAAGACCTCCCACCATACCCTACTCTTTTTAACTCTTTCTTGAAATACACCATCTAAGAAAGAGTTACAATGAAAACAAAAATATAAATAAATATCGATAGAGTCTCATAAATAAAAGATTTATAGTCAAAAACTTTGTTTTTACGGATTCATTTTTTTAAAATCCTTTATATTAACTTCACCGTCGTACAGCAAAAAACAAAAGTAAAAAATGACCCACTTCCTGGGATCCTATCGAGCTGAAATTTTGGAAATAGACTTTTGTCACCTAACAATGTACTTTGGCATAAGAAAAAATCTGATGTGGCCAGCACAAGACCTCCCGCCATACCTCAAACCCATTTCTCCATATCCAATCAATCTGAAATTTGGTACATAGACTCGTTGTGACCAAACATTTACTTTGGCACAAGAAAAAATCTGATGTGGCCAGCACAAGACCTCCCGCCATACCCATTTCCCCATATCCAATCAATCTGAAATTTGGTACATAGACTCGTTGTGAACAAACATTTACTTTGACACAAAAAACCCTTATGTGGTCAGCACAAGACCTCCCGCCATACCTCAAACCCATTTCTCCATATCCAATCAATCTGAAATTTGGTACATAGATTCGTTGTGACCAAACATTTACTTTGGCACAAGAAAAAATCTGATGTGGTCAGCACAAGACTTCCCGCCAATCAATCTGAAATTTGGTACATAGATTCGTTGTGACCAAACATTTACTTTGGCACAAGAAAAATCTGATGTGGCCACCACAAGACCTCCCGCCATACCCTACGCTTTTTAACTCTGAAATTTGGTTCATAGGCTCGTTGTGACTCTTTCTTGAAACACACTATCTAAGAAAGAGTTACAATGAAAACAAAAATTTAAATAAATATCGATCGAGTCTCATAAATAAAGGATTTATAGTCAAAAACTTTGTTTTTACGGGTTCATTTTTTGTTATCTGTAATGTGCTAGTACCGTGGAAACGATTTTTATGAAATAGCGCGCATTATCGCTCTAATTGAAAATTTACATTTCGGTGTTTTTATTTTGTTTAACGTTGATCTATCTCTGTTAAAGCTATCAGTGGCATGGTGTAGTGTTTGTAGTGTTTATTTAACTGGCCATAATACCTGTAGATCCTATTGTTGTGGCAAGAATTATTGAAGTGTTGATACAAGATGTCCGAGGACAACGTTAAACTTCAAGAATTGTTAGTAAGAGCATTTGTACTGTACAAATAGTGTACCAACGATATGAAGAGACTGGATTAATAACTAGAAGATCAGGATCCGGGCAAAAAAGAGTCACCAGTCAATGTGATTAATTTTTCTTTAGAAAAAGGCGCAGTTCTGAATTTGTTTAAAAAACGCTGTAATTGTACCTGTACCTTAAGTTGAAAAAACAAACAAAAGTTAGAAGTTCTAAAGATAAATTAATTCAATTAAGCAGTGGATATCCAATTATGTGAAACAAGTATTTATTCAGTTTTATGTTGACATCATCAGTACTGGTTTTATTATTCAGAGCAAATACTTAACTACGTCATTCCTCTAAAGTTATCGGCGTGAATTCTGGTAGATTGGATTGGCATTGGCCTCCGTCTATATTGTGCACACAATTATATTCACTTATTGGAATTGCATCGTTGATCTCTTGAATACTTTCAATGAAACACATGATGTAGTCATTTGCAATTTCTGTGTTATTATTCAATATTCTTATGTCGAATTCTATATTTTGAATATATTGGTTGCTGTTGTTTCTGTTATTTACTATGTTTTTAATGTCTTCCACATTAACACTTGATCTTCCTTGCACCTGTCAATTTTATTTTCGTAGTATTATTTTTTTGTCAACCATTATTTTTTTTACTTTCTACCACATTATTGGTTCCTAGTTATCGTCGCCGCTAAAGTCCAGAGCGCTGTAGAACAATATCCGCTTTTCAGCTTAAATTATTTTTAATTTCATTCAGCGTTTGAGATGCTCACATCAAATAAAGTATTTATTTTGCGTTTTGTCACAAGTTATTATAAATTTTTATATGCTATTAGGTATGAGAATGTCAATATTTTTTTGATTTGCATCCTAGGGTTAGATATGATAAGGATATTTCATCAATTTTTTTGCATATAATCCGCACTTACTATTGGTTCTTTATTGTAGTTAAGTTGTTAAAACTATAATATTGTGCATTAATTTGGTACTCATTATACAACAAATATATCATAGAATTGGAGTATATTCAGAGCTATTTTCTCCAATACTTATGTTATAAACGAGAACTAATTTACTGGTGAAGAGCCCTATAATGTAATGCGCAGCAGCAAATTTGTTACCAGAATCTGTCGACATATTTACAATAATTTTGAATAATTTGCATACTATTGTTAGTAATATACTATAAATAAATTAAAATTTTTGTACCCATAACATAATATTTATATTTTGTACATGTTGATTATTTTATACTAATTGTCCTGTTATTGATTTTTAAAACTGTTGGGCTATAAACTTAAATAAATTAATAAAATAGAGTTTTAGAGGACGAATCTATTTACGGCCGAGGCGCAAGCCGAGTCTTTAAATTAGGTAAGTCCTGCAAAACTAAGTTTGTGTGCATGTTAATGTTACAAACAAATTACAAACATTTTTAGTATAATGCTCTCCAAACGTAGGCGAGGAAAGAATGAAAATCAGTAAAAATAGTACTATAAAATGAGAATAACAGCTCATTGCGTATGTTACATTATTTTAAAGGACTGGATCCCTAAATATTATTTTGCGGACTCAAAACAGCTCGCAAAGTAATGATTTTAGAAAGCATGTACTAAAAAATAATATACGAATGTTGTATTTACTGCCTTCATTATTGACATTACATTAAAATAAACATTTTTCTTTTCAGAATGGTCCGAACCTAAGACAACTGTAAATTTGATATTGGTGAGTTTTGCTATTTTTTTTATAAACAAGTGGCTTGATTATCGCACGCAGGCGTGTGGTGTGGCTTAAGATGCAACACTTGCCATAATGTTGTTTTTATAAAAAAAACGTATTGACTTAATGAAAGGTACTTCATATTTTGGAACCAGAATTGGTACTATTCTCTGTGAACTAATATATATATATATATATATATATATATATATATATATATATATATATATATATATATATATATATATATATATATATATATATATACAGGGTGAGTCATCGAAATGCCCGTCGTCGATATCTCCCTTGTCGTTAAAAATACAGCATAAATTTATTAACAGAATTTTTCGTCTACTCAAGGAGCATAACTTAAAATTATTTTCACATATACAGGGTGTTGCATAACGACTTGGCAATAATTGTTTGTCTTTTTTTTAATGAAACACCCTATATATTTTTATATATTTTGAATTGTATTTTATTTACCTATACGAAAATATAAATTTCATTTTAGTTTTCCGCGGCGTTGCCAAGTTATTCAATTTTTTCACTAAAAAAAGCCGAATACACGTATTGTTTTATAAAGGCGTACTGAAGTTATTTTATTAGTAAAAATTATGAATTTTTTTTTCTGTACAGCTGTAACTATACTCTTTGTTCTGACATAACTTTTTTTAAATGTTATTATACAGGGTGTTCAATACAGATAATCAAATTTACTCAATTTCAAATGGCTATAACTCGTCGTTTTCAAATGGAACAGCCTATATTTTATTATTCTGTTGTGTGTATTTTTGCATCTTCTTATGTTATAAAGGGTGTCCTATGTCTAAAATTATTAATTTCGAAATTAATTAAATTAATGTTTTAATTGATAAAAAACAATAAAATAGATGAGTTACAGTGCGCGTTTTAACATTTAACAAAAAACACTTACAGAAATGAATGTGAAATTCAGTAAGTTACCGCCGTGTATTGACGACATAATATTATATATATATATATATATATATATATATATATATATATATATATATATATATATATATATATATATATATATATATATATATATATATATATATATATATATACAACTTACTATCATTGAAGCGTCCTTATATTGACAAATTCTAAAGAGTCTACTTTAAATTTTTGGCCAACTTTTGACTGTCACACCCACTACTCTTGCTTCCTTAACTAATTGCAGTCGCGATTACCTTAAAATAAATAAATATATATATATATATATAGTAGGAAAAAGAATAGTGGAAATTCGGTCAAACAGGCCTGAATAAAGTATATATATATATATATATATATATATATATATATATATATATATATATATATATATATATATATCCCGCTATCAATCGGGCGTCCATACATTGCGTTTTTGCATTACATCGGGCGTCCGGGTGAAATAGTGCGTCCGATACTCGGACGCCGCATGGCAAAGCAATGTTATTCAATTTTCTCTGTAACTAAATTAGATAACATCAGCTTTCTCATTCGATAGGGAAGAAAATTCGAAACCACGTTGTTTAAAGATGGTTTCAAGCAGCAAAATGCAAACATCTAATGCCTGTTATCATTTGAAAAATTTTCACCCGGACGTCCAAAGACGCCGAAATGAAAGTACGTAGTTCAGGTAATTTCCACCAGGTTCGCGACAAGCGTATTTCGTATATTATTTGTATACTTCTAACTTTCACGTTACCGATAATCTTGCGTCCGGAAGAATGGCAACATCGCAAATGCTATTTATAATTAAAGCAGCAATATACGGTTTTAGTCTGGCGGCTTGGTTGAAAAATGCACTTAAAAAAGCGTATAGTAAAAATGATTACCTATGCTTTTAATGGTCTTCGGGGAGATGTTAATGAGGTGGAGACATTTTTATAAGTTTTTATTTTAAATTACTACTGATATTGTTATTTTGTATAAAAGTGTTTTTGATTATACTTATTAAAAAAAATATATTAAAATAAAACTTATGTTAAACAGATTAATCATACACGTGATACTACATCTTATTTAACATTTTACTTCATTTTAATGGCATAGTTTAAAGCAGGGTTGGTAAGAATCATATTTTAATTTTTTTTAAATCATTGATTTTTTTGAATTAATCATGATTTTTTTATTTTAAATTTTTTTTTTAGTTTCATTACTTTTTATCACGAAATGGAATAGTTATACTGAAAATTATTAACGAAAGGACGCACGTCACAATACAAATCATTGTTATATCAGATTGTTGTCGCATTGTGACGTGCGTCCTTTCGTTAATAATTTTCAGTATAGTATTGAATCATTTATATGAAAAATACCTTTCAAAAATAATTAATTGTAATATCTCAGTCCGAATGTATAGGTACTTAAAAAAATTTGTTTTACGGGAAATTATTGTAAAAAGATATTTTTTTTGTTTATTAACCTTCCGGCTACCAGGTGGAAATTCGTGACGTAGTTACCTAGGTGGTTTTTTCCATTTAGGATTTTTCAATAAATAATGACAATTTTCATTAGAGGATTATAAAATATTATTTTTCATGTTATTTATTAATAATAAACAATATTTAAATAATCACAGCAAATATTTAAACTTTTGTACTACATAACTTATTTCCGAATGTTGTAACCTACACACTACAACTAATAATTAATGGATGAAATGTACAGACTGGCTTGATGCTGCGCGGATTCGAATCACGCAATTTCGCGAAGCAACGCGTCATATCACGTTTTCGGAAAAACAAATTAAAACAATACGCAATCAAAATCTTTCAAATTAGTAGAATCGTTTAATTCTTTTGAATATTAAATAAATAAAGTCAAGTAGTTAATAAATATTAATTAACAAATAAACATTGAGAAGGCAAAAAAATCTAATTAAAAAAAAACTGATTGTTATTATTTATATTTAATAAATAATTATTATAATTATTTTCATTAAAATAAATTTATTAATAATAAATATATTGTTGAAAATATTGATTAAACAAGAAATTAATAAAAATAACAACACCTTAAAGTTTATAGGTGGGGCGACCGTGTCGCCCCAGAGAAAGTGTTTATAATTTTGCAAATATGTTCATAATTTCAGTTTTTATTTTACGTACATAAAGTAATTAAAAAAGTAATTATCAACAAGTTTCGAGACAAAATATACAATATTCACAAAATGCCATAACAAAAACCAACTGGTAGCCGGAAGGTTAATATAGCATTTTCTGCAAGCTATAAAATTAGATAAAAATGAAAAACTAATCGGAAGTAAATTATTTGATGAATTTATCACTTTACAAAAAAAATTTTAACATTATTGACTGCATTAAATATGTTTGTCTATTTAGACTTGACAAACAAATTCATGAAATGACTGTATAGTAGTAGTTTCCTCACAACTGAAATAAATTAAATTACAAATAAAATATTTGTATTATATATAGAATGTGCCATTTTCGTTTGCCACCATTGGGATTTCGGAAACTATAACATCTACGGCTTCGGTCAAATGGGAGTTAATGTGCGCATTTGGAAGTACATCTCAGACATGTCTTTTTGTAATAGCAAAAAAAATTAAATAATTCCTAAACAATTGATTATTGGAAAAAAAGTTTCTAATAAAAAAGTTAGGTATTTATTTGTAAGGTTTATCCAGTAACGTACATGATTATTTTTATCTTGGGTACATTTTTGAGGTATGACACTAACTTATGATTTTTTAAATGGAACCAATACCTAAAAGTAACTTCATAAAATCAATATTTTTTTTCTGAATTCAACGATGTTAATTTTTTTTTAATTTGTCAACTTATTCAAATTCAGCCTAATGCTGGCAAACGAAAATGGTACAGCTGGTATATACCACAGGAAAAATATTTGCTTTAGCTACTTTTTTTTTCTGATGTAAACCTTGAAGAATTATTTCGCCAAAATAAATTCTTTAATAAGTTAAGCACGTATGGGTGTTTCACGGATACGGGACACCTCAAAAAATTCCTATACTATAAAGATAAAATAAAATACTATAAGACAATCTTATAGAAGACGAAGGGGGACATTTGATTAAATAAGAATTTATTTTTTCAAATCAGTAGTTCCCAAATTAGGGTACAAAGTTATATATTTTTTAAATGAGATCATATATATTTTTATGCCTATTCGATAGGGTATTTTTTTCTGAATTCAACCGTATAATCATTTTATATCCTTACATAACAAAAATATTCAGAAAAATTCAATTTAAAGTTGCGATAATTTTTTTTTACATGACACAAAACATTAGGGCATTTTTTTGAGAAAATGGTCCATGTAATTTCTGATTTCGTTCTAATTGGTAAATCATTTTTTTAGAACTTGTTTTGTTATTGTTCATGACCTACTGATTGTGGCATGTTGCATAAAATTTATCGAAACTTTAAATTGAATTTTTATCAATATTTTTGTTATGTAAGGATATAAAACGATTATAAGGTTGAATTTAAAAAAAACCCTACGGAATAGGTATAAAAAATATATATGATCTCATTCAAAAGAATATTATTTTTTACCCTAACATGAGAACCACTGATTTAAAAAAATAAATTCTTATTTAAGCAGATGTCCCCTTGGTCTTCTATAAGATTGTCTTATAGTATTTTATTGTATCTTTATTAGTATAGGAATTATTTGAGGTATCCCGTATCCGTGAAACACCCCTGTAGAGCTATTCGTTTATTATGATTCTCCCTGAATATACCGTGGACGCCGTACGAAATCTGCGATGCAACTGACGCTCAATGGCAGTTCTATTTTTAGCCTGCATAAAGACGGCAACACTGTCGGAAGTCATATGTAATGCAACTTGAGTAAATTGCATACAAAAATATATACGGCGGACGCACTATACCGTCTTTATGAAAGGAAGCTGGATAGATAATAAAATGAAAGTAAAATAAAAATATACGATCTAATCGGTGGTGGAAGCCCTATAGTACATGATGAAATATGGAATATTCACGAATAAAAATCTTAGTATACGCCGTATTTTCAGTGGACGCCGGATGTCTTGGATCTATATCTATAAAAAATTCTAAATGAAAGTATAAACATATTGTATGCACCAGTAAGGAATCTCGGTAGTTACCTTACTTATGTATTTACAGAACTCGATCACGCCTCGTGGTACAAATTTCCCATACGTAAGGTAACAACTTTCGTTTCTTATATATATATATATATATATATATATATATATATATATATATATATATATATATATATATATATATATATATATATATATATATATATATATATATATATATATATATATATATATATATATATATATATATATATACAACTTACTATATATATATATATATATATATATATATATATATATATATATATATATATATATATCGTAAGTAGAATAAATTGTTTGGTATATTCTTTGGACAGTTAACTTCCAGTTTCTTGAGCCGCCATCTTGAATATTACATTTATGGCAATTGAATGTCAAAACTGTGTGATTCAATGAAATCAGATACACCGAAAACCTAGAAAAAGACTCATCATTCTCAAAAATTCAACAATCTTTACGTGTTTTACGTGAAGATTCTAAAAACGGCCGCCATCTTGGATTCCGGGTGTTGCATGCAAAATTCGGCTTGGTAACGGGCAGATTCGAATTCAGCGGGGTCAAATTAGTCTAGAAACTCATGTTACCAAAATGTTACATAAAATGCACCTAGAAGTGCGAATTTCGGATTTCCCGACTGGTCAAAATGTAATGTCCGTGCTTATTACAATATAAACACTTGATGGTTTTCTTTGTAAGAATACCACTACTACTTTTATTCTTAGGAAATCCTCTCGTATGAACATGAAGCACTTCATCTTTATTTTCTTCAACATTATTACTCTCAAACGTACACAATTTTTGAGTAAGATTATCTAAATTTCTGTTTTCTTCATTTATTAATCGCCAACTAGCAGTAAATGGTTTAAATTTATTTGGAGAGATTTTAAAATTTTACAAATCAGAAGTAAATCTTTATTCTGTTCTGGCTGTTTTTGAACTTCGTTTTTTAATTGTTTCCAACTGTCAGATAATTTTGAAATAAAACTAACAGCATCATCTCCTGGCATCCATTTAGCTTCAAAAAACTTGATATACATGTCAAAAATTCTATCTTCAGAATAAGTATAAAATAATTGACATATTCCCAACCACATACTTCTTTAATCATATCTTCTGACTTTGTTGAACATATCTTCTTTCATATTGTTAGCTACAGTTAACAAGGCATGGTTATCTATCATATTAAAGTAATTTAACTCTTTCTCATAGGCTTTCTTAATTTTGTCAGTTTGTTCCTGAGGCTCTACAGGTGGCAACTTTATTCCATCAACTATATTAATGGCATTAGGAATCATCTTTAAAGCCATTCTTATTTTTGCTTTCCAGTTTTCCCAGTTAGATTTTCCTTCTAAAGGTACTATCTGAGGAATTGAAAATGTTTTAATACCTTCATTAGACATTTTTTTTACCTTCCGCTTACCTGTAAAGGGAGGTATTGGAATCATGCAAAAAATCGGGTAGTGAGTTTTTAGTGGATGAGCACGAATTAGGGTCCTTACAACTCATTTTTGATAGTTTCACGATGATGTCGTGTGTGTGTGTGTGTGTGTGTGTGTGTGTGTGTGTGTGTGTGTGTGTGTGTGTGTGTGTGTGTGTGTGTGTGTGTGTGTGTGTGTGTGTGTGTGTGTGTGTGTGTGTGTGTGTGTGTGTGTGTGTGTGTGTGTGTGTGTGTGTGTGTGTGTGTGTGTGTGTGTGTGTGTGTGTGTGTGTGTGTGTGTGTGTGTGTGTGTGTGTGTGTGTGTGTGTGTGTGTGTGTGTGTGTGTGTGTGTGTGTGTGTGTGTGTGTGTGTGTGTGTGTGTGTGTGTGTGTGTGTGTGTGTGTGTGTGTGTGTGTGTGTGTGTGTGTGTGTGTGTGTGTGTGTGTGTGTGTGTGTGTGTGTGTGTGTGTGTGTGTGTGTGTGTGTGTGTGTGTGTGTGTGTGTGTGTGTGTGTGTGTGTGTGTGTGTGTGTGTGTGTGTGTGTGTGTGTGTGTGTGTGTGTGTGTGTGTGTGTGTGTGTGTGTGTGTGTGTGTGTGTGTGTGTGTGTGTGTGTGTGTGTGTGTGTGTGTGTGTGTGTGTGTGTGTGTGTGTGTGTGTGTGTGTGTGTGTGTGTGTGTGTGTGTGTGTGTGTGTGTGTGTGTGTGTGTGTGTGTGTGTGTGTGTGTGTGTGTGTGTGTGTGTGTGTGTGTGTGTGTGTGTGTGTGTGTGTGTGTGTGTGTGTGTGTGTGTGTGTGTGTGTGTGTGTGTGTGTGTGTGTGTGTGTGTGTGTGTGTGTGTGTGTGTGTGTGTGTGTGTGTGTGTGTGTGTGTGTGTGTGTGTGTGTGTGTGTGTGTGTGTGTGTGTGTGTGTGTGTGTGTGTGTGTGTGTGTGTGTGTGTGTGTGTGTGTGTGTGTGTGTGTGTGTGTGTGTGTGTGTGTGTGTGTGTGTGTGTGTGTGTGTGTGTGTGTGTGTGTGTGTGTGTGTGTGTGTGTGTGTGTGTGTGTGTGTGTGTGTGTGTGTGTGTGTGTGTGTGTGTGTGTGTGTGTGTGTGTGTGTGTGTGTGTGTGTGTGTGTGTGTGTGTGTGTGTGTGTGTGTGTGTGTGTGTGTGTGTGTGTGTGTGTGTGTGTGTGTGTGTGTGTGTGTGTGTGTGTGTGTGTGTGTGTGTGTGTGTGTGTGTGTGTGTGTGTGTGTGTGTGTGTGTGTGTGTGTGTGTGTGTGTGTGTGTGTGTGTGTGTGTGTGTGTGTGTGTGTGTGTGTGTGTGTGTGTGTGTGTGTGTGTGTGTGTGTGTGTGTGTGTGTGTGTGTGTGTGTGTGTGTGTGTGTGTGTGTGTGTGTGTGTGTGTGTGTGTGTGTGTGTGTGTGTGTGTGTGTGTGTGTGTGTGTGTGTGTGTGTGTGTGTGTGTGTGTGTGTGTGTGTGTGTGTGTGTGTGTGTGTGTGTGTGTGTGTGTGTGTGTGTGTGTGTGTGTGTGTGTGTGTGTGTGTGTGTGTGTGTGTGTGTGTGTGTGTGTGTGTGTGTGTGTGTGTGTGTGTGTGTGTGTGTGTGTGTGTGTGTGTGTGTGTGTGTGTGTGTGTGTGTGTGTGTGTGTGTGTGTGTGTGTGTGTGTGTGTGTGTGTGGGTGTGGGTGTGGGTGTGGGTGTGGGTGTGGGTGTGGGTGTGGGTGTGGGTGTGGGTGTGGGTGTGGGTGTGGGTGTGGGTGTGGGTGTGGGTGTGGGTGTGGGTGTGGGTGTGGGTGTGGGTGTGGGTGTGGGTGTGGGTGTGGGTGTGGGTGTGGGTGTGGGTGTGGGTGTGGGTGTGGGTGTGGGTGTGGGTGTGGGTGTGGGTGTGGGTGTGGGTGTGGGTGTGGGTGTGGGTGTGGGTGTGGGTGTGGGTGTGGGTGTGGGTGTGGGTGTGGGTGTGGGTGTGGGTGTGGGGTGTGGGTGTGGGTGTGGGTGTGGGTGTGGGTGTGGGTGTGGGTGTGGGTGTGGGTGTGGGTGTGGGTGTGGGTGTGGGTGTGGGTGTGGGTGTGGGTGTGGGTGTGGGTGTGGGTGTGGGTGTGGGTGTGGGTGTGGGTGTGGGTGTGGGTGTGGGTGTGGGTGTGGGTGTGGGTGTGGGTGTGGGTGTGGGTGTGGGTGTGGGTGTGGGTGTGGGTGTGGGTGTGGGTGTGGGTGTGGGTGTGGGTGTGGGTGTGGGTGTGGGTGTGGGTGTGGGTGTGGGTGTGGGTGTGGGTGTGGGTGTGGGTGTGGGTGTGGGTGTGGGTGTGGGTGTGGGTGTGGGTGTGGGTGTGGGTGTGGGTGTGGGTGTGGGTGTGGGTGTGGGTGTGGGTGTGGGTGTGGGTGTGGGTGTGGGTGTGGGTGTGGGTGTGGGTGTGGGTGTGGGTGTGGGTGTGGGTGTGGGTGTGGGTGTGGGTGTGGGTGTGGGTGTGGGTGTGGGTGTGGGTGTGGGTGTGGGTGTGGGTGTGGGTGTGGGTGTGGGTGTGGGTGTGGGTGTGGGTGTGGGTGTGGGTGTGGGTGTGGGTGTGGGTGTGGGTGTGGGTGTGGGTGTGGGTGTGGGTGTGGGTGTGGGTGTGGGTGTGGGTGTGGGTGTGGGTGTGGGTGTGGGTGTGGGTGTGGGTGGGGGTGGGGTGTGGGTGTGGGTGTGGGTGTGGGTGTGGGTGTGGGTGTGGGTGTGGGTGTGGGTGTGGGTGTGGGTGTGGGTGTGGGTGTGGGTGTGGGTGTGGGTGTGGGTGTGGGTGTGGGTGTGGGTGTGGGTGTGTGTGTGTGTGTGTGTGTGTGTGTGTGTGTGTGTGTGTGTGTGTGTGGGTGTGGGTGTGGGTGTGGGTGTGGGTGTGGGTGTGGGTGTGGGTGTGGGTGTGGGTGTGGGTGTGGGTGTGGGTGTGGGTGTGGGTGTGGGTGTGGGTGTGGGTGTGGGTGTGGGTGTGGGTGTGTGTGTGTGTGTGTGTGTGTGTGTGTGTGTGTGTGTGTGTGTGTGTGTGTGTGTGTGTGTGTGTGTGTGTGTGTGTGTGTGTGTGTGTGTGTGTGTGTGTGTGTGTGTGTGTGTGTGTGTGTGTGTGTGTGTGTGTGAGTGTGTGAGTGTGTGAGTGTGTGTGTGTGTGTGTGTGTGTGTGTGTGTGTGTGTGTGTGTGGTCAAGGCTTGGTGTGTATGTCGGATAACTTGTATGTCGGATAACTCAAATACGAATTACCCAAAAATTTTAATATTTGGTATTTTACATTTGTATACAAATATTTTGATAAATATAGTGTTTAATTGTAATGAGAGTAAGAGGAAAAGTTATTTGCAACTGACGTTATAAAAATTTTGTCTTCATCTGGTAGCATTAAAGAACTGTAGTAAAATTTAAAAATCTGAAGTGGCCACCACAAGACCTCCCGCCATAGCTACTTTATTCTTTTTACTTATTACCTATACAAATATATTAATATAACTATAAGTACTATTACTACTGCTACTACTCACAAATATATTTTAGTCATTTTATTTACACTGCAGAAGAAGATATAAACGATATTTTACTATTGTCACTGTGACTGTCATGTCATTGTGTTATAATCATTTGATTTAAATTTTACGTAGTAATAAATGATACGATCATGGACTACGGACTACAAGATACCGAAATACTAATTTATAAGTATTATACTTTAATTATTCTTAAATGATATCAGATACAGAAAAATTTATAAAATACCGATTGTAGGTAATAATCACATAATCTTTCATTTAAAATAAAAATATTTGTCTTAAATTAATTATTTATTGAAATATTTTTAAAAAGTACTACTTCCGGTTTGTAGATTGAAACCAAAATTTAATGGCTTGTTAAGATTCGTATTAAAACCTTAAATATAAAATTTGGTATTTAAATGTTTGATATTTTTGGAGTTATCGTGTCTGAAAAAATTGTAACATACGAACGTGCTTATTCACCAAAAAATCACACTCGAAAATTTTGACCCATCACAATACCTCTCTTATAGAATATGAGGCGAGAGGTAAAAATTAAATTTTTCAGGTAAAACGTTAAAATCTTGTAATCCATGATCGGTTGATTTTTGTTTCTGCGTAAAAAATATTGACAGGTGACACGGGTGACAAGTTGGCATACTAACGTCATATAAGTCATAAGTAAGATATTAAATGTAGTAATTGAACGAAAGATGGCTTCAACACAGCAGAGTTTTCCTGTGAATGAATCTTTTTATTCAGGTGATGCAAATTTCTGTTCGAATATTGTAGATTTTTAATTGTGTATTTTAAATGGGCACCGGATTGTACGTATACATTTCTGTTTAAAGTCTAGATATGGCGGAAGGTTGTGTGATGGCCACGTCAGATTTTTTTAAATGTATTTATATAGTTATAAATAAAATCAAAAACATAAACTTCAGTACAGTAAACCGTATAGGCCCATAACCTATTCAAGTATTTAGATATATATTAAATAACTTAGTTCAATGAAGAAGCAAAAATATTATTTTATTTTTTAATCTTGTTATTATCTGTCATACAACATACATATTTTTTTATTAGATTGCTAGATTACATTTTTAAATTAAATAGAATGTACTTCAACACAATAGACCGACTTCTATTTTCGCGAATTCGAATTTAACACAAACTATATGTATAGTTAGCACCTCCATTAGCGACTACCGTTTTAGCTGTTTCGGATTTAGCACAAAATTTTTAATGTTAGTACAAAATTAGCACATAATTAGCACAAAAATATAGGCTAATAATTTTGTCATGTTGTGATAATTTAGTGTAGGACGGTGCCAACTATACGTATAGTTAGCACCTCCATTGGAGCGACTACCGTTTTAGCGGTTTCGGATTTAACACAAAAATTTAAATGTTAGTACCAAATTAGCACATAATTATAGGCTAACAATTTTTTAATTTTGTGATAATTTAGTGTAGGGCGATGCCGACTATACGTATAGTTAGCACATCCGATAGAGTGTCGTCCGTTTTCGCGGTTTCGGATTTAGCACAAATTTTTTAATGTTAGTACAAAATTTGCACATAATTTGCACAAAATTATGGCATTTTAATATTTTTATTTACTCAACAAAATATAGAACTTTTCAAGCATGCTTTAAATGCAATTGATTTTAATAATATCTTGCATGATAGTGAATAAATAGATTGTCTATCACACTTAATAGAGATTTATTAATCATCTAAATCATGTGAAGTCCAACATAACAATATTGTCCTGTTAAAGGGGGTGTAAACCAAAAATCAAAATTTTAGTATGAAAAATTCTAAGAATAAATTTTCAAACCGCATATTTTTATTGTTAAAGCTTAAATAATTATGAGAGTTTTAAATAACGCGTCCTCCACTTGTGACGTCATACCGACATGAGCCGGGCGAGCCCGCATTGGCCACAATGATGTTATGCGTATGCGTTTCAACAGAAGCAATATCCGTGGCTTACTTATATCCAGGGTTGGCACGTTTAAAACATTTCGTTTTAAACAAATGTTTAAAACTTGTTTAAAACAAAGCAAGTTTTTAAAACATGTTTAAAACATGTTTAAAACACGTTTTAAACATATATTTGAAACACGTTTTAAACATTTTTAATACTTTATCTACGTAACAAAACAAAGTTCATATTGCTAATAATAGTGTACCTATAACATATACTGTCACCCATAGCCATAATAATAAGTATAGGTAGGGGAATCCCCAGCATATTTATCGCCATAGTGCGTAATGATGCATATTTCAGAACTCCTTGCTGATTAAAACATTGTTTTTTTGTGTTTAAAACATGTTTTAAACAAAAAAAACTGTTTTTTTTGTTTAAAATAAAAAAAACATGTTTTTTGCCAACCCTGCTTATATCATTATTACGTGTGTTCTGGCGTTAATATTATATTCCAATTATACACAATGGCTTTTGGCTTTGAACCTAGGTTTACCGAAATGGAAATGGAAGAAAAATCAAACAATAAATTGCGTATTCCAAAGGAAACAGCTAATATTGAACGCCTAGACAATGTGAACTGATGCAATTGTACGAATTGTATAAAAATGCCTACTGCCCGAGAATGTGTTTGCTGTTGGAATAGCAAAATAGTATCAGATGTAAGAAGCGAAAATATATGTATTACATTACACGAAAGTTTTGCAAATATAGTTTTAAATTTAGACTTTTTAAATCTGACGAGACACAATGAAATTTTAAAATGTAGTGCTAATAATGAAAAACAAAATTATCTTCAAGTGAGCAACAAACTATGGCGACGTTTAGCATACAAAAATTTTACAAGTTGGGTAAATTCTTGGACCTCAATTGGACGTTTCAATTGTTATATCGGCTTGAACTGTATCACAAATACGAGAACGCTACCCAGAAGAAAGTGGAATATACATTGGTTTCAAGAATGGTGAAGACAATAATGAAGATATAAACTAAGATTTATTAAGTATTACTATTTTAAACAAAAAATTAAACATTTTGAAAAAGATGTTTCAATATACCTAACATAAAAATTATTTCTTCTCAAACCATGACAAATGTTTTTCTTTTGGTTTTGGTTTTTTTAAATTTATAAATATTTTTAGGCACATCAAAATCAACATTAGGGTTGTAATTTAAATTTTTTTGCAAGAAGTCAGATTTCCACTCATATATTTTTTTGTCGTAGGTATGCTAACGTTTAGAACTTTTTTTAAAATTGTATATCACCACCAATAATTTTTCTGTCCACATTAAAATTATTACCTAGGTATCTAATATTGCACCTTTACATATATTTTCAAAGTCGTCAGTTTGAAAATGTAAACTACAGACAACATGGTTGTGATTGGGAGTAAAGTGCTTCCGAATGATACGATTTTTCCATGCTTTATATCGTTGTGGAATGTGGATCTGTTTCTTTCAGGGGAAAATTATGTGATATTAAGTTTGAATCCTTTAAGTTGTTGTTACAACCAACTACACAGCAATTAGGCATTTTTAAACAACAAATAACACCTTGTACGACTACACAATCGAAAATTTACGCGACTGCACTCATATACAGCGGGCTAGCTCAACCTGGCTCAGCAGACTCGTGTCGGTATGACGTCACGCGCTACTCTGTTATATATTCGCGTTTGAATATCTCAAAAAGTATTATCCGTAGCAAACTACGGTTTTCATTTTTGTTCTTAGATAATTTTTTTCTATTTTTTATGGTAAAGTTGTTTTTTTGGTTTACACCTCCTTTAACTGGTTTAACTCCACTCTCAAAAATATGAGAGAAGAATTAAACACTATAAATATGTTTCAATAGTACAAGAGACTTAAGGTTTCAAAAACTATACAAATCAAAACAAAAAAATTATAAAAATGAAATTATAAAAGCAAAATCTACAGCTTATAGTAATTTCATACAGGGATCGCAAAATAGATCTAAGGATACTTGGAGATTAATGAAAAATAGTGAACGTAATAAGGAAATAATTCAAATAAACAGCCGGACCTATCAATATCTATAAAGATATTCCCAATTTGCAAATCGATACCGAAGATTTTCTACTCTCACACTTATAACTTTGTTCTTGAACCAACAAACGTAGTAGAAGTATACAATGCTATAAAATTTCTAAATAATACAACACTATTCCTCTAAAACAAATAATTGATCATATTGTCGAACCACTGACATCTTTATAAAATAAATGCCTAAAGTAAGATATCTTTCCAAATGCTCTTAAAATTTTCGAACGTTTTTCCTCTTTTTTACTTCCTTGTACGAAGTAAGGAAGTATTGTAATCGCGAAAAATTTCGGTTCTCAGATTTTGACGGAAATATCCGTTTTGACCTTTTCTGAATCCATTATGACTAGTTTCGACGTGACGTCTGTACGTACGGACGGACGGACGTATGTGTGTCGCATAACTCAAATACGGTTAGACGTAGAAAGTTGAAATTTTGTATTTAGGACTGTTATAGCATCTAGTTGTGCACCTCCTATTTTTGGTTTCAGTCTACACACCGGAAGTAGTACTTTTTAAAAATATTTCGATAAATATTTTATTTTAGACAATTTTTTTTATTTTAAATGAAAGATTATGTGATTATTACCTACAATCGGTATTTTATAAATATTTTTGTATCTGCTATCATTTAAAAATAATTAAAGTATATATTTATAATTTATAGTATTTCGGTATCTTGTAGTCCATGATCGATTAACATTTGTTACTACGTAAAATTTAAATGATTATGACATGACAGTGACAAAATATGCTTTATATCTTCTTCTGCAGTTTAAATAAAATGACTAAAATATATTTGTGAGTATACTAGTATAATAAGTTAAAAGAATTTTTAATATTATTTTACATTTTAGTTATTAAGAAAAGTATGAACACACAAGGCGTACAAGGAAGTCATGTGGTGTCCACGTCAGATTTTTTAAAAAGGTGATACATCAACAGTAGAAAATTATAGACCTATCTCCATTATTTCAACTCTGTTAAAAGTATTTGAGATTATTTAAAGAATAGGTTAACAAATTATTTTGATAAACACATACGTTTCAATAATCAACAGTTTGGTTTTCGAGCTGGATGCTCAATCTCAAAAGCGGTCTTAGATATTATTTATAAAATAATTGAAGAGTTGTCATCAAGGTGGCTGTCATCTTGTGTGACCTCTCCAAGGCGTTTGATTGTGTTTCACATAAAATTTTGCTTGCTAAATTTAAACACTATGGTGTAAACGGTGTAGTTCTCAATCTTTTCGAGTCATATTTAAAATGGAACACAGTATGTAGAGATTGCTGGAATACAGGGTACCACAGGGTTCAAACTTGGGGCCCATTTTCTTCCTAATTTACGTAAATGATTTCAGTCGCTTTATGGGACCCTGTCATAGTATTCTCTTCGCTGATGACACAACCTTTATCAATGGTGACTGAAACGTTAATAACCTTTTGAATACGTGTACAGCGAGTATTAAAAAAGCGGAAAGTTGGTTCGCAGCAAACAACTTATTACTAAACAAAGAGAAAACCCAAGAACTAATTGTATCGACAAATCACAATGTTAAGAAGGGAGACGCAGTTACAATTCTTGGCATTAGCATCGAGCCAACTCTAAGCGGCAATTTGCACATTTTATAATATTAGGAATAAACTGTCAGGTGTCCTGTTTTTACTCAGGAGACTAAAGACACTAATTGATAAAACGACTCTCAGAACTGTTTATTTCTCTCTGTTTCACTCTGTTATGGAATATGGAAT